>PVIC010009801.1:0-44805 GCA_004025085.1 Thryonomys swinderianus
AGGCTGGCCCTGAGCTCACTATGGTGCCCAGGCAAGCCGCCGCGAACTCAGCAATCCTCCCGTCTCTGCCTCCCGAGTGCTGGGATTACAGGCGTGAGCCACCACGCCCAGCATTATATGTGGTAACCGGGGATCGAACTCAGGTCCTTATGCTTGCGAGGCAGGCGCCGGAACCACTGAGCTAACCCTCCGGCCCGATGATCTCTGACTTTTTAGGAAACAAAATTTTAAAACATTTCTGAAAAGCTACAGTTAAAAAAAAATCTTTTAATCACAGAGTGCTTTAGAAGTCCCAGCTTCAGGGACTCCTGGGTCTGAGGGAACACCCACCCCATTCTGTGCTAAAGTCGCCCCAGGTTCCCTAAGCCCGAGACCTACCCGACTGGACCACTCCCAGTGACTTCAGGCCTCAGGCCGTGTGCTGTGGCCAGGGTGAGAGGCCTGCTGCATGGACAGACCGCGAGCATCCGGAGCTGTTCCAGTAATTATGCTCTCGGCAGCACAGTCGGTGTCCTTAGAATGAGATTGTTGTGTGCACTTGGTGGAAATGGAGCAAATTAGTAATTCCATCACTCCTAGAATTGCTGAAAAGTGGAGCTACCAATATGGGAGAATGATCTCAAAATTTAAATTGGAAGCATTGATAGGGAATCATACTTAATTTTATTGGAAAACATTTGTCTATTCCTGAAGATCCCCAAGAAGAACAGAAATGGTGAGCAGCCTGTGCTGAGGCGGCTGAGATGCTCTCCCTGGAGGGGACACAGGGTGCCCAGGAGGAGATGGCTGTACCCAGGTTAGAGACAGGCATGGATAAGCCACCAGGAGGTACCCATGCCCGGGCTGTCTCCAGGAGGCTGCTGTTAACAGTGGGCCTATCTGAGCTCCCATAAAGGGATCAGTGATGGTTAAAACCCTTCAGCTATGTTTAAAAATCCCAAGTTCATAACAATAGTAGGAAAGGGAGACAGAGAGAATGTGTGGGCAGGAAGGGGCCTTGGAAGCACTGTGAGCCGACTCGGCCTGCCTGGAAGTTAGGAGCAGGGGATGCTAGCCACTTAGGGGAGGTGTAGGAAGGCCTGAGAACATCCCCAAGGGCAGGAAAGGCAGCGGGGGTGGGGTGGGGTGGGGGTGAGCGGGGGAGGGTGGGGGGGTGGAGGGTGGGACTGGCCACTCTGCAGTCCCTTGAGAGTGGACAGGGCCACTCCAGGGAGGTGGTGAGTTAGGGATCTCTGAGCAGGGACAAGCCCCCAAGCCCAGGCTGGAAGGCCTGGCCAGGGCTGCCCGGGAGAGGCCTCTGTGCCTATGCCAAGTGAGCTGCATCTGCCGGGCTGCGTGTGATGTCCTTCCTGCCCTGTAGCCACCTGCTTCAGAGACATTGTGACCACCATGCCCACGACATCCCTCAGCAGCTGGGTGGTTGCTCTTCTGACACCAGCCAGCACTTGCCACTTGGCTCCTGTTAACTGACACTGGGGACTGAACCCAGAGCCCACCCCTGGGCAGTGCCCACCGCTGAGCCGCTCCCTACCCTTTGCTGAGTTTGCGTGAGATGGGGTCTTGGTAAGCTGCACAGGTTGTCCTCGACCTTGCTGGCTTCTTGCCTCAACATCCCAACTAGACGTCATTACAAAAGTTAATGATGGGGTGCCATCTGTTTCCCATGGACTGAGGGCTGCCCACTGGCCCACTGTACCCCTGAGTGGCGCAGACTCGGCTACTTGGCGCCATCCGTTTCCTTCGGACTGAGGGCCGCCCACTGGCCCACTGTATCCCGGAGCGGCGTGGACTTGGCTACCGGGCACCATCCATTTCCAGAGGCGGTGGAGGACTGAAGCCTGCCCACCGGCCCACTGTATCCCGGAGCTGTGTAGTGAGGAGTCAGGGTCATTACAGATTCAAGGAGGACTCCTCAGGCAAGTGCCACATCCAAAAGGCCCCAGATAATAGCAAGAGACCTGCAATAAACATTGCCCTGTCATCAGGCAAAGAAGAGCATTAATAATAACGAAAGAGTAGAAATGAGAAAATACACAAAAAACCAGACACAAAGATCACCACCACAGGGAAATTCAGAGAAAAGGGAAATAGGGCAAACTGAAACTGAAACACCAGGATTCTTGGAGATGGTAACTAAAGCAGATCTAGTAAAATGGAAATCAGAACTCATCTCTGAGATCAAAACAGGGATACTTTCCACAGTGAAAGACATCATTTAAGAAGAGATCAGTGAGATGATAGAACCCAAGATTGCAGAAGCAATGGAACCTTTTAAACAGCTTCAAGCAGAGCTCCAGGGAATGATAAGGAGAACGAAAGCTTGCGCAGTAGGATGAATGAAGCAGAGAACCGAATCTCAGACCTAGAGGACAGCAGCCAATGAGCAGGAAAGGTATAATCTATGGAAAAGAGCAAGGGACCATGAGAAATCAATTTAACAGCTTCTAGATGACTCAAAGAAAAATAATATGACTGATTGAAGTCACTGAGGAAGCAGGAGACAGTGTAAAAGACTTAAAAAAGGTATTGTCAGAGGTAGCAACAGAAAACTTCACAGGAAAAGAAGTAGACATACAGATAAATGAGGCCTATCGGACTCCAAAACACTGTGACATAAAAATTTCTACACCTAGACATATAATTATCAAGGTTCCAGATGTACAACAAAAGAATGAAATACTGAAAGCAGTGAGAGAAAGGAAGAAAATCACCTACAAAGGGAAGCCCATTAGGATCACAGCAGACTTTTCAACACAAACACTCAGTGCAAGGAGAGCATGGAAAGAAGTATTTCAAGCAATGCAGGAAAACAGCCTCCAACTTAGACTGTTGTATCCTGCAAAACTGTGTTTCAGAATAGATGGGGAATTAAGATACTTCCATGATAAAGACCACCTGAAAAACTTTACAAATATGAAACCTGCACTCCAAAACATCCTAAAGAACATCTTGGAAAAAAACACAGAAAATTCCATACACACGAGACCCAGGAGAGTGAATTCATTGGGGCAAACAAGAAACTAAATAGAAAAGGGGAAAAGCAAAGAAGAAAAGAACCAAGAACAGGGAAACATGGCAGCTCTGAATATGTCCATATCAATCATAACCATTAATGTCAATGGACTCAATGGGCCAATTAAAAGACACAGACTAGCAGATTGGATCAAGAAGCAAGATCCTACAATCTGCTGCATACAGGAAACACACTTAATTCAGAAGGAAACCCATAGACTGAAAATAAAAGGTTGGAAAACAATCCTCCATGCCACAGGAAACTGCAAAAAAGCAGGAGTGGCTATCTGGTTTGCAGATAAAATAGATTTCAAACCCAAACTGATCAAAAGAGATAAAGAAGGTCACTATATTCTCGTACAGGGAACTATCCAAGAGAAAGAAATAACAATCATAAATATTTATGCACTGAATTCTAATGTACCCAACTATATAAAACAAACACTACTGGACATGAAAAGCCAGTTATCCATGAATACAATAGTAGTAGGGGATTTTAATACTCCACTGTCACAAATTGACAGGTCAACTGGACAAAGAGTAAGGAAATACTTGAGCTAAATCAAACTTTTGAGCAAATGGACTTATTAGATGCCTACAGAATTTTTCACCCTTCAAAGCGAGAATATACCTTATTCTCAGCTGCTCATGGATCATTCTCCAAAATAGATCACATTCTAGTCCATAAAACAAGCTAAAGTAAATGAAAGGAATCGAAGTTCTCCCCTGCATACTATCAGACCATAGTGCCTTGAAACTGAAGCTGAATAGCAGAAGAAATTCCAAGATCCTCACAAACACATGGAAATTGAACAACACTCTGTTAACCAACCAATGGGCGACAAAAGAAATTAAAGAAGAAATTAAACAGTTTCTACAACTAAACAACAACCCCAGCACAACATACAGGAATTTATGGGACACCATGAAAGCATTTCTGCGAGGGAAATACATAGCAATGAATGCCTATGCTTGGAAAATAGAGCAAACTGAAATAAACAATCTAATGATGAACCTCAGACAACTAGAAAAAGAGGAGCAAAACAAACCCAAAGCACATACTAGAGAGGAAATTATAAGGATCAGAGCAGAAATTAATGCAGTGGAGACAAAAAGAACAATACAAAGAATCAGTGAATCAAAGAGTTGGTTCTTTGAAAGGATAAATAAGATCGACAGACCCTTAGCCAACCTTATCAAACAAAGGAAGGAAAAGCTCAAATCTATGCTATAAGGAATGAAAATGGGGAAATCAGCACAGACCCAGAGAAAGTCCAAAGGATCATAAACATGTACTTTGAAAAGCTATACTCCAAGAAGATGGAAAATCTAGAAGAAATGGATAGATTCCTAGACACATACGAACTTCCAAAGCTGAATGAAGAGGATATAAAAATGTTAAACAACCCGATATCAATCTGGGAAATTGAAAATGTAATAAAAAACTTACCAACAAAGAAAAGCCCTGGTCCTGACGGCTTCACTGCTGAATTATACAAAACTTTTAAAGAAGTGTTAATACCAGTACTTCTCAATCTCTTTAATGAAATTGAAAGGGAAGCAGTACTCCCCAGATCATTCCTTGAAGCAACCATCACCTTGATTCCAAAGGCACGGAAAGATCCCACCAAAAAAGAAAACTACAGGCCAGTCTCTCTAATGAACATTGATGCAAAAATCCTCAATAAAATACTGGCAAACAGAATACAGAGAGTTATCAAGAAAATCATACACCCTGATGAAGTCGGATTTATCCCAGGGATGCAAGGCTGGTTCAACATACATAAATCAATCAATGTAATACACTATATTAACAGACTCAAGGACAAAAGCCATATGATTATCTCAATAGATGCAGAAAAAGCATTTGACAAAATCCAACACCCATTTATGATCAAAACCCTACAGAGATTGGAATCAATGGACTTTATCTCAATTTAATACAAGCTATTTATGAGAAACCAACAGCCAGCATCATACTCAATGGGCAAAAACTGAAACCTTTTACACTAAGGTCAGGAATGAGACAAGGCAGCCTGCTGTCACCACTCTTGTTCAATATAGTACTGGAAACATTAACCATAGCAATCAGGCAGGACAAAGATATAAAAGGAATAAATAAAGGAAAGGAAGAAGTTAAACTGTCATTATTTGTTGGTGATATGATACTCTATCTAGAGGATCCTAAAAACTCAACCAAAAGACTGCTAGACTTAATTACCAAATTTGGTAGTGTTGCTGGATACAGGGTCAATGCTCAAAAATCAACAGCCTTTGTCTACACAAACAACAGACTCACTGAAAGAGAAATTGGGGAGTCAATTCCTTTCACAGTAACACCCAGAAAAATGAAATATCTAGGAATCAACCTAACAAAGGAAGTGAAAGACCTCTACTCTGAAAACTATAGGACTCTGAAAAATGAGATAGAAAAGGAAATCAGAAAGTGGAAAGATCCCTTATTCCTGGGTCGGGAGAACCAACATCATCAAAATGGCTATATTCCCACAATTACTTTACTGATTCAATGCAATTCCAATTGAAATTCCAATGCTATACTTCACAGAACTAGAGAAAATAATACAAAAATTCATCTGGAAACACAAGAGACCTAGAATAGCAAAAGCAATTCTAAGCAACCATGACATGGCAGGGGGTATTACAATCCCCAATTTAAAACTCTACTATAAAGCCACTGTGATAAAAACTGCATGGTACTGGCAAAGTAACAGACTGGAGGACCAGTGGAATAGATTAGAAGACCCAGAAACAACTCCAGATACACTAAGCCACCTTATCTTTGACAAAGGAGCTAAATATCCCCAATGGAAGAAAGACAGCCTCTTTAACAAATGTTGCTGGAAAAACTGAGCTTTAACCTGCCAAAAGCTAAAGCTAGACCTATCTCTTTCACCATGCACAAAACTAAACTCACAATGGATACGAGACTTAAATATTAAAACAGAAACAATAAGCCTGCTGGAAAACAGGCTAGGTAAAACTCTTGGAGACATTGGCTTAGGCAGAGACTTTATGGATAAAACCTCTATAGCACAAGAACTAGCAGAAAGAATCAACAAATGGGATCTCATCCTACTGAAAAGCTTCTGCACAGCAAAAGAAGTCACTGGCACTGCTAAAAGACAACCAACAACATGGGAAAAAAAATCTTTACTAGCTGTTTATCAGAAAAAGGGCTATTATTTACAATATATAAAGAACTAAAACAGATCAGCCTCCCCAAGTTTAAAGACCCAATTCAAAAATGGGCATCTGAAATGAACAGACACTTCTCAGAGGCAGAAGTCAAAGCAGCCAAGAAGCATATGAAGAAATGTTCAACATCACTGGTCATTTGAAAGATGCAAATGAAAACAACACTGAGATTTCATCTCACTCCACAAAGAATGGCTGCTATTGCAAAATCAACCAACAATAAATGCTGGCGTGGCTGTGGGGAGAGGGGAACCCTTCTCCACTGTTGGTGGGATGGAAGACTTGTGCAACCATTGTGGAGCTCTGTGTGGAGATTTCTCAGAAAACTAGGACTAGGGGTCCCATTTGACCCTGCTATCCTCCTGCTAGGAATAAACTCAAAAGAATTTTAAAAATCACATTGGAAAGACAGATGTACACCCTTGTTCATAGCAGCTCAGTTTGTGATAGCTCAATCTTGGAAACAACCCAAATGCCCATCAACTGGAGAGTGGATAAAGAAGATGTGGTTTTTTAATAAAATGGAGTATTACTCTGTCATAAAGAATGATAAGATCAATCTATTTAGGTGCAAATGGAGACACCTGGAGGATATACTAGTAAGTGAAATCAACAGATCACAGATAGACAAATTCCGGATCTTCTCTTTGACATGAACACCTATAGATGCAAATGAGCTCTAGAAAGTATGACAGCTTTTATAGAGTGGGAAATTTCCATAGGAAATTTGGTGCGGGAATGTAATGAGGGGAAGGAATAAATATGAAACAGAAAGAAAATAAAAGAGTATGTATAAAGGGGTTAGGGATATGGGTAAAAATGAGAATTAACTTGTGTCATATACTGGTACAAATTCTCTAATGTTATACGTGATTGTGAGATATATATAAATTGTACCAATAAAGAATTCAATTAAAAAGACGTTAATGACACATTAACTCCTTTTTTATTTTTGTACTGTGGACTGAATTCATGGCCTTTATACTGACCATCATCCCTCACCCATATTTTTGTTTTTATTCTGAGACAAATTCTTGCTAATTTGCTTTCTCAGGCTGGTCTTGAACTCAAGATCCTCCTGTCTCAGGCTCCCAGACTGCTGGGATTATAGGTATCCCATTAACTCTTAAATTATATTCAAGGCTTTACCATGGCCACAAAGACCCCAGCATATCTAGTCCGAGTCCTCACCAAGTGCCCCTCCCTTGAGTGTCCTGCGTGCCCTCAGTGCATGGAACACATTCCCATCTCAGCACCTTCTCATGAAATGTGTTCCCCTGTCTTCATGGTATCTCAGGGTCTGGTTTTGTTTTGCTTTGTTTTGGGGACAGGGTCTTGCATTGTAGTTCAGGCTGGCCTTGAGCTCATTGTGTAGCCCAGGCGAGCCTTGAACTCAGCAATCCTCCTGCCTCTGCCTCCTGAGTGCTGGGATGATAGGCGTGAGCCACCGCACCCAGCATTTCTCAGGGTCTATTTTAAGCCCCTGCCCCTTCTTCTGTTGACTGTGCACTGTGACCCTGGCACTCCCTCCCCTGCAGGCCCTGCACTTATCACAACTGTGTGTTCGCTTCTTCCTGTCTCTCAGCATTAGGCTGTAAGCACAAGGGGCAGGTGTCTTTACTTCATTCATTTCCACATCTCAGGGCCTGGTGTGGCACCAGCACCATCACCTGCATGGGTCCTGCATGGGGGTGGCTGAGGCTGTGTGTGGGGGGCTCTGGCCTGGACTCATCTTCTGTGGCACTTGCCAATGCCAAGGAGCTGCTGTTTGTCCCAGCACTTTGTATGGTGCCCGGCACGGGCAAGTCCTCAGCCAGTATGTTTTGTACTGGGAGGTTCCTCCCTGCCTAGTGACCTCTATGTCTGGAGCTATAAGGCTATTTCTAAACTACTGGAAGATTAATGTATGTGTGTGCGTGTGATGTGTGTTAGAGGTCTCTCTGGATTCCCGGGTTGTATTTCTGTGAAAAAGGAGTATCAGGATCAAATTCCACAAGAAATAAGATCTCTTGATTCTGGACAATTTGATTAAGTTTTAAAGCCTGGCAGGGACGCCAGCAAGTGCATCAGGCAAGCCAAGACTGGCAGGGGTCATGTGACTCCTGGGCCTTCTCTGCCCTCCTAGGAGCCTGACCTGCCGTGACCCGACAGGAGGAAGGGGGCCTCACGCACACCCTCCAGGACCCCTCGCACACATCCCGCTTTGCATATACACTGTCCCATTGCCTGGCTGCTTCCTGCCACAGCTCCGGAGTCTTCTGCCCTCAGTGTCTCTAGCTGCACTGGCCTGGCCACCTCTCAGCTGACTCCAAATGGTCCCCTTTCCTGGTCATGGTGACTTTGGGGAGGAGCCAGAGTCACCTGGTGCCAGATCGGTGACAAGGTGGGTGGAGCGGGGATGTGATGTTTTTGTTTGACGGAAACTGCCCTAAACACTTTGAATCAACTCAGGACACTGAGGCAGGGATGAAGAGACACAGGGAATAGCCTTCCGCAACTGCTTCAGGAAGTGGCGAGGACTGTGGGATACATGTGTTCAAAGCAAGGGAGTTGAATGGCAGTTTATAATTTGTGTAATAACTTTTAAATATTCAAATATTCACCTATATTGATCGACCTTGTATCATATGAGTTTTTAACCAGCACATAGTAGATGATCAGTAACTATTAGTTGGGCGCATTTGGGGGCATTAGTTATGTAACTGTGAAAGGCACGTGTGCTATCCACATGTGGTCAGTGCACGCCAGGGTCGCATTTCCCAGGTGACCACATCAGTGCTTTTTGCCACGCTGCCCTAGCAGAGCTGAGTTTTAGAGCCCAGGTGGCACAGGGTGCTGGACTGGGTGGCAGAAGCCTGACCGGTGAGGCCAGCGAGGACTGCTGTGCTGGGACTGCTGTGCTGCCCTCCAAGTTCACGTGGTCAGCGGGTGCTGTTGCTGGCTGGGCAGCCTTGCCCGCAGTCCAGACCTGCGGGGCAGGTGCAGGCCTCACTCTCTCCCCGGGTCTTATCTGGTATGTGTCTGGCCTCTGCCACATGGTTTCCACCCCTGCGCACTGAGGTCACCGGGGTCAGGGCACCCTCCTGTGAATGGCTGAGCTGACCCCTGCGCCAGGTGTGGCAGGCTGTGACGAGGGAGGACTTGAGCAGACCACTCAGAAGAAGGGATGCAGGTGGCCAGCACATACACGAGAAATGCACTCTTATCAGAAGTGTGTAGTTTAGAACTTGAGTACAGACCCCTAAGACCATCAGAGTGATAAAAATAGAGATGGTGTCAGCTGCACCTCTCATGTGCTACCAGCAGCCAGGGCTGGCACAGTAGGTCATTTCTGCTGTTAGTGTTTGCCATGCTGGGGCGAGTCAGGTGTGTGGACCTGCGAGACAGGTGACCTCTGCACCTCCAAGGTCCGCACTGTGAGAGCCGTGCATGCCTCATCGGTTACCTGAGCGTTGCTGACACCTGTATCGAACACCTGCGGGGCAGGGCACAGCAGGGGCCACGGGTGCGGGTTAGGCCCGCAGGAGTTGGAAGCCCTGGCCGCAGCACCCGGGAGGCTGCAGTGGGAGCTTGTGGAGGAGAGAGGCCTGTGCCTCCCGTGCTCGCTAGACTGCTGACAGTCTGCTACCAGCGGCCTGTCTTCGGGCTCCTCTCAAGAGCCCTGTGGGAACTTTACACCAGCATCATTCTCTGTCTTAAAGATGTGGAAATGGAGGCTCTGACCAGGATGGCACCTTGGCTGGCCTCAGGTCTTCAGAGCCTGGACTAGTTTATGGGTCCTATCTGTTCATGGTGCTTGTTATGGCGGCCCACACCAGCTGACACACTGGCCCTGGACATGGAGGGCTCTGGTGTCTCGAGACGCAGGCTGCGTGGAGGGGGCGTGGCCTGGAGAACAAGGCCAGCTCTGAGGGATGAAGACGGCGGGGACGGGGCAGGCTGGCTGCTGCAGGCCCCACTGTGGTCCGCTCTGCCTGGGTTTTCTGTGGAAAGGGAGGAAAGGGAGGTTGGGTCTGTGCACCGACCTGATTCATACTGTTTGTTATGGAAACTGCAGCTCAGCGGTTGTCCATCTGTCTGTCTGTCTGTCTCTTCATCTTGGGTGCCCAGACATGGTGAACTCTGAGAGGGTGGGAAGACTGGTCCTGTCTTCCCACCCTCTCAGAGTGAACTCAGACCAGCACCCAGCCTTTGGGCAGCTGTGCTGATGAGCAGAAGGGGGTGCCGCGGGAGGACCTAGGTGCCTGTGGGACTTGGGAGGCCACGTGCTTCCTCCTCATGCCATCCCTCTGGGAACCTTCCTTTTGCCTCTCCACAGGGTGCCCCAGACTCTGAGCCCCCACCCCATGCTCTTCTTCTGTGTATATGGAAGCATTGTGAACCCCATTAAAGGGTCCTGGATATGTTGGGGGAGTATGACAGGATAAGTATGATGTAATTTAAGTATTTTGGCTCAGCAAATGGAAGGAAATTACATTTCCTATTATCTTCCAACAGTTATTGAAAATGAAATGAAATATATTCTGTCCTCCCCCAAAAGTCAAGGTTTTTTCCCCTTAGATGGTGTTTTCCAGGGGTCCATTCATTTGGTCTCATTTCCCTCCTTCACGACGCACAGGCATTCTGTTATGAAACATTCCATGAAAAAAATGGACAAAAAAGTATACTACTTCTTTAAAATATATTGCAAGAATACTCATTTTCAGCTTTTTATTGCAGCACTAGCTGGTGTTCTTGCATGCAGTTTTGTAATTTATTCTGAACATTCTACTTAAACCTTTTTTCAATAGCATGATTTTATTAGAGTCAGCTCACTGGACTTTCCCAAAAAGGTATTTAAGATCAAATAAAACCAGTGCTTGGAAAAATATCATTACAATATGAAAGCAGTTACAAAAACATTAGTACTGCAAAGTTTTATTTCAAATGGCTGAGCTTGCTGTACCTAGGTATATGGCTGCTCTCCTGCAGACGCACTTGCTGGGAGCTGGGACGCTGTCGCCGCAGTCCGGCCCACGGCGGGGGCTGGGAGAAGACGGTGGGGTGCGGCTCACAGGAAGGGAGGGGTGTTGGGACGCCGGCACTGCAGTAAGCGCAGATCCCTCCACCCTGCCCCCAGCACCTCAGCCAGCTCTGCGAACCGCCCTGTCTTCTGTCCCCGAGGACGTGGCCAGGGCTTCGAGCCAGCGCTGCTGGAGGGTGCATGCGATCGCGCGGCCCTTTGCGGATTCCTGTGCCTAGTGACCTCTTCCTAACCTGGGACCTGGCCTGGCCAGGGTGGGGGCCTCGAGGGCCAGGCGCTGTCCCCCACCATGGTGCTGAGCACGCCGAGCTCCTGTCCTTCGCCCTCCCCTCCTCACCTTTCGAAAGCAGCACGGAGGGAGGGCAGACTCCGGCCCTGTCATTGCCCTGGCATGTGGCTGCCCAGGCTGTCACAGTTTTCAGGGGCTTTTGGGACTAGAGGAGTGGTTTCCAGTGACAACCTGTGGTTTGCAGGGGAAAGCACGCTTGTCACCTGCGCCAGCTGGGCCAGATCAGAGTCCTCTGCTGTGGCTGTGTGGCACAGAGGGTGAGCTTGGTGAGGGTGAAACAACCCGGCATTTGCAGACACTGGTCTTTTGCACCGGTGAACAGGACCTGGTGCCATTCTGTTACCTGGCACTTCCCTCAGCCTTTTCTCTAGTGTCAGATCTCCTGCTTTCTCCAAGTCTTGCTTCCCCCAAGTTTGCAGGTTAGATAGGTTCTGTGTGGACTTTCAAATGTGATTTTTAAATTGCAAGTTACTATTCATATTACTTTTCTAAGGAGAAATATGCTTAAAAAGTAAAGTCTTTATTGCTTCTTAAAAGGCCCAGCACTCTGTGATAAATTCTCATATTTTGACTGTTAATATGTTTGAATGAAAATTATTTATACATTTGGGTGAGGTTGAGTGGTTTTCATTTGATTGCTGCCTCTGGAAATGAAAGCAGAGTAGCAGGAAATTTACATGTCATGCTGTGATGTATATCCAGATTATGCCAGGATTGCGCGGCAGACGCACCCCAAGTAAAACCATTCCCATCAAACTGTGACAACTGCAATTCCTGACAAGGCCTCTTAGTTTTGGGGCTATTATCATTGTACAAGAATATAATCTATTGACAGCCGGGCTGTTTAATACATTCAAAGGCAGACAGTGGAAGAAATCTTGACTGTTTTCATTCCCCACTGCACAAGGGTACAGATCAAAAGTGAATTATATTTAAAAATATGCATGTATGATGATAAGATGCATGACATTCATCAAGCTGTTTAGTCATGGTTAGGCTGAGGAGGGAGCCGATATTACTGCCATATGTGGTGTGGAATAGAGACGTGAGGCTGAAGATTAGATGGTCCCCGTCACAGCAGCTGGCGGGCGGAGCTTCTGCCTTCTCCTGTCGGTGTCCGCCTGCAGGCCCGGCTGCCCCTCAGCAGCAGTGTGGGCCCTTGGTGGGTAGCCCCTGCCTGGCCTTCCTGGGGGGTCTGGGTCCTGAGGGTTCTGGAACCTCGTTCTCCTGGGAACTGGTTGAAGCCGCTGTGTGTGTGGGGTGTGGGGCTGTGTGGGCCTGAGCTTCTCGAGGCTCCAATGCGGGCATCAAGGCGAGGGGACTGGCGTGGCCCCTTTTGATGGAGAATTGTGGGCACGGCTGTGGGCAGAGCGACCTGTGTGAGCGGGAGGGGAATAGACCGCCACCAGCATTTCGAGTTCCCAAGTTCATTAACGCTCTGCAAAACGCAATGGGGAACTCAGTCGTTTATTAAAACTCACGCTGTGTGAGGGCTCTTAAGATGTGGAACCAAGAGGCCTGATGAATTCATGGTGTTTTCCAGCGGAATCAGCTCATCAACCTCTGCTGCATTCCTGAGATGAAAGTGACCACAGGGAGATGCTGCACGGGAACAAAGCAGACAGGAAGGGCTCGCGCCCTGCCCAGCTCTCAGCCGCACTCCTGGGTGCCCTGTCCCTCCCACCGCTCAGCAGGGAAAATGCTTGCATGGACCACATCGGCATTGCTTCCATGAAATCTGAGCATCAACATGAATGCAAGGCATCCCCGCTCCACAGGCTGACGTGGCAGGTGGGGCCCTGTGGGGTCTAGGTCCTCACGGAGAGGCCAGAGCAGGAGTGGAGGACCATTGGAAGGCGGGTTCCCAGAAGCAGGCTGACTGCTGCCAGTGTCCCAGGGCTGGCGACTACAGACCGAGAGGGACCAGCACCCCCAAGAAGGGCTCAGAGAGCACAGGGACATCACTTGTGTTCTGGGCGGTGATCTGACCCGACACCCACCAGGCCAGGGCGTCTCTGTCCATCCTTGCTGGGAGATGGCCTGAGCTGACGGCCCTGGTGTCAGGATAGGCGGGGACAGTGTCCTGCCTGGTCTCAGAGGCTGGCAGGACACATCCTGGTGGCGACAATTGGCATCGTGGTGCAGTGTGACCATTCTGGGCACTGAGGCTGGACACTGTGGGTTTGGGTTTGCATGAGAGTAACTGCTTCCAAGGGCCTGGGTCAGGGAAGACTGTGGAGCCACGGGTTTTTGGTCCTCATACTGATGTTTCCTGCTGGCACAACTGTCACAACTGATGAGCCAACATGGCTGTGTGTAGTGACTGAAGTCATGCCACATGCAGAGTCTGCAGTCTTACAGTATGATATCTTCACTGTGTCCAGGATCTACACAGCACAAGATATCTGCTACATATAACAAGGTCATGGCTTCCCTGGCTTTGGTGAGCATGACAGCTTTGGGAAGCATCAGTCAGTGTGTGATGTCCTCACAGACACACCAAGGTTATGGCCTCAGGGGGAAGAACAGAGGAGAGGGGACATTTCCGTGCCCCATCAAGGCCACGCCATCAACACACATACCACTGCTATTGTCTACCTCATCACTCAGTGGAGGTTGCCACCCATCTCTACCCTACCCTGTCCTCACTGGAAGGATCACTGGGCACAGTCACCTAGATGTCACTTCCCTGGAGTCTGGAGAGGGTTTAGGGGTACTGGTTTGAACTGCAGGATGGGCTGGGTGCCGTGACTGCCCCTCTGATCCATGGGAAGCCTCTGACCTGGCCCAATTGGGATAACAGATGCCCAGAGACATGGCCTAAGGGGCAGACAGGGTGGCCTGCTAGCTGGTGAGGCCCAGGATGTATTCCCCTGTGGGAGACCCTGGGACCCTGGGACCCTTTGTGAGGTGCCCCTCTATCAAGGGTGACCCAGTGCCTGGAGATTCCAATATGCCCAGTCCTATTATTTCTGGTAATGCATAACTCATGTTCCCTAGGATTTTAGGGTAATATTGAAACCACTGCCAAAATGGAAGACCATGTGTCCCTCCTCAACACTGGAGCAGTGTGTGGTGGTGACAGGTGAGTGGTGTGGCTGTGGGAGATGGGCATTGGCATGCCAGGCATGTGGCCTGTGCCTACTCTTCAGGCCAGGCTTTTTTGCTTGTATAATAGATCCAGCTCTCTCTACTCCACAGGGCCATAGAGGCAAGGATGGTGGCCTCCATGTTTTTCCACAAAATGTTTTGTTCTAGAAACGTTAACAGTTCATGCTGCAGCTCCTGCCTAATATATCAAAATTTTCTGTAACTGTCTGAACTGAATGACCTTTCAGGAATGTTCTGTTAGCTCCGTCCCTCTTAGGTATGGCCTGTTATCCTGCCCCTCTGCCTCTGAGAACACCTTCACCCAATACATGTTTCAGGAATGTTCTGTAGCTCTATCCCCCTGGAGGAATGTTCTGTAGCTCTACCCTCTGGAGGAGTGCTCTGTAGCCCCACCCCCTAGAGGAGTGTTCTGTAGCCCCACCCCCTGGAGGAGTGTTCTGTAGCCCTACCCCCTGGAGGAGTGTTCTGTAGCTCCACCCCCTGGAGGAGTGTTCTGTAGCTCCACCCCCCTGCTTCAGCACACATGCTCACCCCTCTCTAGCTCCTGTATAAGGAGGTTCCATTTCTGTCCAAGTGCTCAGACTTTACTATGAACTCCTCTGACCCCACCAGTGAAATAAAAGGCTTTTCTCCATCACTTCATGTAACTTTCAGATTCTAGAGTTTTCAAATTGTGATAGCTGCGACTCTGAGCTGTAACACTGAGCTATAACACTCTGCTGTGCCTCAGAGCTGTGACACTTGGCTGTAGCACTAAGCCCTTCTACTTTGCTCACAACACCAGCACTCTGGGAGGGAGAGGCAGAAAGACCAGCCCAATTTGGGCAACATAGAGACTTGTTGAGACCCTGCCTCAAAGTAAAAAATAAAATGAGGGTTGGGGTTCCAGCTCAGTGCAAGGCTGTGGTTTCAATCCCCAGGACTGCAAAAGAGCAACAGCAGCAGCACCAGGAAGCTGCTCCTGCATGAAGCAGTGGCATGGACAGTATGGCATGCTCAGAATCTGCATCTGTGTCCCTGTCGGTGTGTTTGGGTTTCCTCGCTTTATAACTGGGGGCTCATCTCTCAAGGCATCTGCTTTGGTCCCCGACGTGATGCTCACAGTGGGTGCACAGAGCTGGCATGCAGCAGGTGCTCAAGACAGTGCCTGAGGAAGACACGCACAGCCCAGCCACTCCCTGTCACCTTTCAGAGGCTGGGTGCAGGTGACAGGTGAGGGCAGAGCCATCACGTGCAGCCTCAACTCCTGCAATGCAGGACTAAGGCTTTGTCACCGTCGCTCCCCAGGCAGGAAGCTGACATAGGAAATTAAGTGGCCGTCTGGGGCCTTGGAGAAGCTGAGGTGGGACAGACACCACAAGACTTCTGGAGTCAGTGCACGAGCCTCTGCCTGAGGTGGGAGCTCTGGTCCTGACAGACTCTGGAGGGCCTGCAGCACCCAGTGGGCAGGGCTGTGGCCGGAATGGATTTTTCAGTGCCTGGTGCCCCCCTCAGACTGGCAGGACCGCCACACCAGCGCGGGCTCCACCGCTTGCTGAGGCCTGCAGATGTGGGCGGTGCTGGGCCAAGCAGCACCAGTCTTGATACCTGGGCGTTTGGGTGTGAAATGACATCACAAATGTCAGTTGTGTTAATTTAACTGCCAAGCCTCGTGAGGGCGGAGGGCACGCTGCTCAGACACTCAGTCCTTCCCCCTGACGCCCAGCTCTGCTGAGTGGACCAGGCAGACCCGCGCTCTCCCGCAGAGCCCGCCTTCCTTCAGCATGGCACAGGGCCTGGGCCAGTAGTTTCCCTGGCTACCTCTTGGGAGAGGTGAGCTGCAGCCCAGACTGGGTCCTGGAGCCCAGTGGGAGCCCAAAAGGTTGATGCCTGTGCTTTTTTTTTTTTTTTTGAGACAGGGTCTCACTTTGTAGTTCAGGCTGGCTCTGAGCTCACTATGTAGCCCAGGCAAGCCTCGAACTCAGCAATCCTCCTGTCTCTGCCTCCCGAGTGCTAGGATTACAGGCTTGAGCCACCATGCCCAGCACTGTGGTATGCGGCATTGATTGTTCCTGGGTGTGAGTCTCCACGCCCAGCATTATATGTGGTTACCTGGGATTGAACTCAGGACCTTGCGCTTGCGAGGCAGGTGCTGGAACCACTGAGCTACCCTCCGGCCCGCCTGTGCTTTTCTTAAACACCCCTGTGAGGGCAGCTAGACGGTCTCGCTGAGTGTCTGACACGGCACCTGCGACTGGGAGGGCAGAAAGGAGGGGCGTGTGCAGGCTGCACCTTGCGGTTGAGGAGTCTCTGCTCCGCTGTTCGGAGGAGTAGGTTCCCTCCCTCCCCGTCTTCCCTGCCACCTCCCCATAGTGCGCGGTGGCTCACATGTGGAGGTCTGCCTGGCCCGCCTGCTGCCTCCTCAGTGCTGTGAATGGTCTGTGTGGCTGCCGCTGGGTGGGAGACCCCGAGGTGCCCTTGGCCTCTGAGGAGCCGGGTCTCCGTGGCACAGAGACTGGGCAGTGACCCAGGGCGTCCAGCCGGCCAGAGCGTCCCTTCAAGCCCTCCTGTGAGCGGCCTTGGTGATGATCAGAGGGCAGCGCAGCCTGGGTGCCCAAGTCACCAGGGCTCTTATCTGCTTGGTCAAAGCCCCAGGCTCAGAGCAGAGCAGAGCAGCTGGGACAGCAGGCACGGGCGGGCGACATGGGCAGGGCAGGGGAAGGGCGTCCTCCTCTGCCTCGTGCCAGACTAGCTGTGAAGGCTGGCCGCCGCCAGCAACCAGCAGCACCGGGAGCAGCTGGTGAGCCTGCATCTCTCTCCCTGTGTGTGAGAGCCATGGCCTCAGGCCTGCTGAAGGACTTGCAGGAAGCACTGGTGACTCAGCCACATTTAAAATGGTATTTGTGAAGTTCCCATAATAAAAAAGAAATGCTGGTGAAGAGCCAGGATATGTTACTTATATTTATTTCCACTGGATAAACTTCACAAATGCTGCACAACTGTTTCACAGAAGAGAATACAGGAATCATCGCAATTTGTTCAGCGTCTTAGGTGCGCTGTCCTGGCTGGCTTGATATACTGACTCAACTCAAAATGTTGCCTTTTCATGGTTATCTTGACTTTGGGGCAAGCTGGGGTCCCCACAGCGCCAGGTCTGGTGACTAAGGCGGACAGGCACGCAGCGTCGTGTTTTGACGAGCGGCCTTTCTGCTGAATGTCACCTATGTGTGGTCATGCCTCACAAAGACCCTGGGGAAGGAGGCTCCAGGTGACTGTGGACCGCGGCAGGAGTGTCTGGAGGCGTGTGCGCAGTGAGGGGAGGATTTTGAGGGGATTCAGGGATGTGTTTGTACTGGAGCAAACTGTTTTGTTTAAGCACACTGTCTCTTTGAACAAAAGAACACCTCTTCTTCGCCTTCCCTGTCTCACACTAATGCTCGCCGAGGCCTCTCGTGGGTCCTAAATAGCTGCACTGGGGGCAGCTGCTGACAGAAGTAGCCTGCTGGACAGCTATGCAGAGACACAGGTGGTGACGGAGCCTGTGGGTGCCGCGGGCACCATGGGCACCATGGACTGTGGCCCTGGCCCAGTGGGGCCGAGGAGCTGCTGGTGAGCCAGGAGGCGGGAGGAGCCCAGGGCACACGTGGAAGCACTGGCCTCGGCAGCCATCCCCTGGCTGCTGGGCCTGATGGGGGTGGGAGCCCTGCGTTTCGCTGCCCTACACTGAAGGGTCCGGAGCCCATGGAGGAAGATGACGAGGAGCTGCAGGGGCACAGTCTGACCCGCTGCTGGGAGTTTGTTCCCGTCCGATCCTCACAGCCGTCTCAGGACACCAGGAGCATCCCCTGCATATCAGGAAGCAGAGGCCCCGGAGTTTGGCACCTTCCCTTGTCACACAGGCACAGGTGGGGTCCCCGAGGCTACAGCCCTCTTCCCTGTCCTGGGGAGAAGGAGCCGTGGCCCTGGGCGGGCAGTGGGACGGCACTGGGGTCCCCTTGCTGGGGCTCGAGCTCCAGCTCAGGCACAGGCAGGGAGAAAGGTGGCCCTGGTGGGCAGCGCCTGTCCCGGGTCTGTCCTTGGCCACCCTGCAGCCGTGTCCCTCCTCCCTGGGACAGGGCTGCACCGAGGCTGCGTGCAGGAGCGGGGCACAGAGTCTGCCCACGGGGACAGAGGGCACCAAGGCCCCATCATGGCCCTCAGGCGTCCCTGCAGTAGAGAACCTGAGTCAGACGGGGCCTTTTCCTCCCGGTCTGGTCACAGAGCAGCCGCCACACGTCGCAACCCCAAGCTTGAGGAACATGCAAGGAGAAGGAGTCATTTCTAACTCGAGAAAAATGCTGTTTCTCAGCGAGAAGATTTGGCCCTAACTCCATCTGACAGGCATAATAGACGGTGGTGGTTTTGGGGGATTCGTGGTGCAAAGTCAGGCAGGAGAGGTAATCAGCGGCCTGGCATTTATTCTTGATGTAGGAATATTTGTCCCTCAAAGTCAGGCTGCGTGGAATATTAGCATTTGAATAAATTATTCAGCACCTTCCAGAGAAAGCAAGGGGAGAAATCTTTCCAGCATTATAACATGGCAATCTACAAGGTAGTAGACAAAGAAGGCTGTCATTTTTTCTTCAATTACAAAAGGCAAATATTTATTATTTATAAGTATGCGCCTTCCATAGGCTTAAATGTTATTTATGAACCTGTTGCACAGTGATTTTCAATGTAACTCATTATTTTTAGCCTCAGGGTGTTGTAAAGAAGCATGGATATATTTAATGACACTGCGACTCAGCGCAATTACACTGTAATCATTATGTAAAATGTGCTATTAATTAAACCAATTTCTAGTTAGAACATTCGCTTCTGCAGGGCTTAATCTTAATCTCCAGCAATCTTTCTCTCTGTTTTTCACCTATTAATTATATGATTACTTTTTAAGCTACATATGATAAAATATGTTTTTATTTTTAAGCCTACTACCATCCATTAGGGATATTTGTCAAATGGGTCTGGTGGTGATGGGCCAAAGTTTCTGTTCTTGAACTGGAAAAAGCTTGAGGTTGAAGGTCATTTTTGTGAAGCTGAGTTTTTTGATAAATCAAACCCTGGGACATTCCCTTTTAGACTTAAGTAACATTATTTATAAAAATCTTTAGTTTTGTGACTTATGAAAATTGTCATTCTCTGAGTAGACTGATGCTGGGGCCTCCTACCATTCCCAGCAGCCAGACATCACGTCTGGAGATCATCACATAAAATGACATAGTATTTTTTTCTTTTTAGGGTCTCACTGTGTTTCCCAGGCTGGTCTTAACTTACTAGTAGCTGAGGCTGATGTCAGATTCATGGCAATCCTCCTGCCTCAGCCTCTGGTGTGCTGGGATGACAGGTATGTGCCACCTTGCCTAGCTGCCTCCTGTACTTTAATTCACTGCTAGGCTACTTGTGTAACATGATGCAAATGTTGTGTAAATAGTTCTTGTATTGTTTAAGGAGTAATTACAAGAAAAAGTCTGTATGTGTTCAGTACAAATATTTTTTAATCACTATGAACAATTTCTTAACTGGTTGTATCCATAGACACAGAGCACATGGACACAGAGGACTGACTGCCTCAGTTTCCTTTTTCTTGAGTCAGTGCAGTCTTGAGTTTATGTCCTTCGAGAAGCGCTTTGTCAGTTAGCTTCCCATTCCTGAGACAAACCTGATGAAGTTCTCTCCAAGGAAGAAGGCTTTGCTGTGGTTTATAGCTCCTGAGGGTGCAGCCAGTGGTTGGCACTTTCCTCTGTTGGGGCCAGAGGAGAGGGAGAAATGCCAGGCTAGGAGAGAGGAAAGATGCTGCTTACATTGTGGCAGCCGGAAGCAGAGTCAGTCAGAGAGGAAGGGGCTGTGGAAGAAGAAAGTCAGAGAGGAAAGATCTGGGGATCACAGCCCCTCTTCCTAGGAACCTAGGGACAACTTTCTCTGGTGGGGTCAGTGCCCTCAGGACCCAGGCTCTTCTCTAGGCCCCATCTCTGACCTCTGGTACCTTGGCGGTTGAGGCCTGCATATAGTTAGGGGACTTCCTGTTTATACCCCTAGCAGATGAGGGACACTTCCTGTTTATACCCTGGTGGAAGGAGACACTTCCTATTTACAACCTGGCAGATGGGGCACTTTCTATCTATTCCTAGCAGATATCTGGCTTAAGGGACTCAGGGTAGGGCATATAGCAACAGAGGTGGGCACCTCCCTCTCCTGAGGGAGCCATGAGCCTCCTGTGGCCATGCTGTGTGCTGTCAAGGGGAGCTTGCTTTCCGCTGTTCACAATGATTCTCCCAGGTGTGATGGTTGCCTTTCTCTAAAACAATTTTTTGTTCTCCTTTTTTCTCTAGAGTGACCTCTTGTGAAAAGGAAGTAAGAATGTGAAGGGGACCAAGGAGAGGAGTGGAAGGGGAGGGCAGGGGTGTAAAAAGAGTGAAGATGTGTTATGTGTATGTACCTACTCCCCACGAAGAATGAGATCATTATGTAGTGCAAACATGGGTAATAATTAAAATTAAAGAAAGAAAAAAATTAACATCACCAGTAATTAATGAAGCTGACATCTGGTGTCTTCTAATGGAATTTAATGAGAAAAGCACAGTACTTTTGATTTTTCTTGCCCAAAATTCATTATCTGAATTTAATTGTGAAAAGATCAGATCAGCTTGATGAGTAGGACAATATCCATGAAGGGCCTGGATTCTTCAAGGGTACTTGTAGCTTTCAAGACAAATAACACGGAGGCCTAGTCCCAGACTAAACAAAGAGTTCTCGTGACTGATGTTTGATCCCAGAGAAACAGGTCATAAAGAGCATTGGTGGGCTGTGTGCCACTCTTGGGAAGCTGAGGCAGGATGAGCACCATGAGTTCAAGGCTAGCAAGGCCAATCTGAATGGAGTGAGATTCTATTTCCAGAAAACCCAACCAGCCAACCAACCAACCAACCAAACAGAAAAACCCAAAGAAAAGAAAATTATTGAGACAACTGGCAAATTTAAAATTAGTTGAGAACTAAATATCAAAATTAAATTTCCAGATTTTGACAATGAGAAAAGAAAGGAAGTTTCAGCCTGGCTGCCGCAGGCCTGTGCAGAGAAGTGTGGTGTTCCCACTGTGGTCCCCGCGTCCCTTTGGGTTCTGTGAGCTCTCGGGCCATGGCCCCCCCCCCCCCCCAGCCCTGATAAAATTGGGTCCCACCCACAGTGCGCAGGGGGAGGGATGGCAGAGCGGTGATACCATCTCTGGAGGGGCGGCTGACCCGCGCCCAGGAGCGACCCCAGTGCCCCACTGCCAGGCCCTGTGGCCTGGTGCCATAGCTCAGTTCCCTCCAGAGTCGGGAAGGCCAGCAGCCAGTGGGCACAAGCGCTTTCAGGAGTCTCGGAAGTGCCCCGCCACAGAAGAGGTTGGCAAATCAGTGGGGGACATGGTATGCAACAGTCCTGTCACCTGGCTACCTGGAAACACCTGAGTCCTGTGTGGCAGTGGAGGCTGATGCTCAGGGTCCAGCACCTTTGCCAAGCAAGGAGAAGGAATAAGAGCATGTGCAGTGGAGGGAAAGTGCTACGCCGTCCACAGACACCCGTAAAGACCCTTGGCACGACAAGCGTCAGCAGCGTCAGAGTTGGCGTCTGGGAGGACAGCGCCTGTACGGAATGTGTGGCCCTGTGACTCCTGTGCACTCTCCAGATGGGCACTGAGCCGTGACACCCAGGCGTGGACCTGGGTCCCGCCCGTGCGGGCAGCCTCACATGCACAAGGATTGGCCACAGACCATCTTGTTGGTGCCAAAAGCAGGTATCACCAAGGAGCTGGTTAATAAGCCGCAGCGGGAGCCTCAGTGGAATACTATGTGACTGTTAAAAAGTACAAGGCAGTGCATATATAGAAGCACAAGATAATTTCCAGGAGATGTGACCTTGAGCAAATTTTTTTTCTCAGTTTTCTTATTTGAAAAACAGTAAATTTCAATAGCAAATAATAATACAGAGATGACCAAAAGTTAGACATCAACAGCTATAACAACAGTATCTACTTCATAGGATGAGAGAAAAGTGTTAATATTTACAGGAGTTCTTAGACTAGCTGGCGTGCATGTGTGTAGATACTATGTGTTTAATATTGTTATATATTTTTATGTAAAAAAGCAAGTTTCCAGAAGATGGACTGAGTGTAAAGACATCTGTGGGAAAAGCAGCATTGGGCTGGGCTGTGGCCTGGGGCGCGGCTGCCCAGCGCAAGTGAGGTTCCCCTCCACCTGCCATGGGGCTCCGTTGGACGGAGGCTGATCCAGGGACCGGTGCCTTTCTAGGGGGCTTGTATTTATTTCGCGATAAAAAATGCAAGAGAAAAACAAAAACCAGACATGATGTGAAGCGGAGATTTACACAGACACAGACACAGCCTCTCAGGAAGGCGCTGCTTCTGTCTGTCCTCACAGGGCATCTGGAGAGCTTGGAGGCGCCCACTTCGTGGTGTCAACAGGAAAGCGAGACCGGCAAAAAATAGACTTCCGAGGCCGCCTGGGGAGGAGGCAGTAAACCCTGGGTGGACACCCAGTCGGTTCTGGGGGAGCCGAAGGGCGGGAGAGTGGAGATCGGGGCCCTAGGCTGGTGCCTGGACCCGCCCAGCGCTGCCCCAGTTCTTGCCCTTGCCAGTCACAGCGGCTGTGGGCTTGCAGGCTACTGCCTGGACGTGGACGTGATACCAACTCCCGGGTCGCCCCTGCTGTCGCCTCTCGGTCCTTCCGGTTTGCAGATGTCCCTGGAGCCCTGTCTGCCTGGCCTCCCAGGTTTCTGGGTTCAGCTTTACTCCAGGCCACCGAGGGCGCAGGTGCTGTGTGGTGGGAGGAGGCACGCGGCCGTGCTCCACTGGGGTCTGGGGGGCAGCAGGGGCGCCGCTGCTCGGACTCTGTGCGCGCCCCTCCCGGCCTTGGTGGGACCGGTTCCTAGAGTTTATGCGTTTGTTGACTTTAGGTCTTTCACACGGATGTTGTGTTTTGAGGCAACTTCGTGGCTGCCGCGGCGCAGGACTCACAGGCACCTCCCTCTTCTCTCTGTGGTCGCCGATTGGCGCCCCTGTGGTCCGTTGCCTCAACTCAGGAGCCAAGATGGACATAGTGTTTCTGAGAGTCGGGGTTCATTCTCTGTGTGTCTGCTTGTGTGGATTTTGACAAATGTGCCCACTTTTGACTCTTCTATTCATACTTTTAAAAAATATATTTAAAAAATATTTTTGGCAGAGTCTTGTGATGTAGTCCAGGCTGGCCTTGAATTCACTATGCAGCCCCCAGGCCACCTCAAACTCATGGTGGTCCTCCTGTCTCAGCCTCCCCAGTGCTGGGATGACAGGTGTGCCCGTCGCCCTGTCTGGTCCTTCCCCTTCCTTGGCTATGCCTGAGCCTGTGGGAGATGCTGATCTCTCTCCCTGTTCCTACAGTTTTTACCTTATTTAGTTTCTTGCAAATTTGACAAGCTTTGAAATCATGTGCGTAGATTACCACAGTGGAAAGGTGGATTCATCTATTTTTATTTTCAGATTGAATTCCTCAATTTTACAGAGGAAAGGAGTGTTGTATCATGCAGTTAATTTAGTGTATACATAGAACCTTATTCAAGTATTTATTCACTTAGCCATTCAACAAATCAATAAATACCCAATGTACTTTTTTATGTAGCCAGAGGAGAGAATTGCCCTGTTGGTGGAGAGGCAAATCCAACTCTCAGAATGACCCTGGCGTTTCCTGAGCACATGCTATGAGCTGGCCGACAAGCCCGGGCAGGAAGCACTGCTGGCCCCTGTGCAGACCGAGGGAGCCAAGTACCATGTCAGGTCCCATAGCCATCCACAGCAGGGCTGGCCCTCAGCTGTTCCTGCCCGCTTGAAGCCACATGCTCAGTGGCTGACCATCCACATTACTGGAGAACGTGGCTGGCTGTCCAGGGCTCAGCTCTCTGCACCGGCTTCCAGTGGCCTGTCCCCAGTGGTAGGCGGGTGCTCTCTGGGCTTGACTTGTTTTCCTCTCATTTCTGCCCAGAAAAGATGGGCTCGTCTTTCTGAGTGTGCTCAGCGCGAACCTGGCTCCCACCCTGCTGGGCGTGGGCACGTGGACTGTGGGTGTGACACATGTGTATGTGGGCCTCGCCCTCTGCGTCCACAGCCCGACATACTCACATGCCAGTGCCCAGGAGGGAGGACCAGTGGCACACGTGTTTTCTAATACTAAAGGAAACATTCAGTTCCCTCAGTGGAGAACCTGGGCTGCTGGGCCCTGAATCAGCGGCTGCCACCCTGGAAGCGTGGATCTCCCTGCAGGCGCCTCCTCCACATCTGCACCCAGCGCCCAGCCCGTGCTTGCCCAGGAGAGGACACAGAGACAGGCTGCAGGGGACAGGCCCTGGCACCAGGGCTGGGAGACGGTGGCCACAGAGCCGCTCTGCTGCTGAGCGGGCGTCTCCCCGGAGCCCCTCGGATCCAGCTGACTGGCAGTGGCTCGACTTCCGGCCTCTGGGCGGGCAGCGGGGAAGGCTGCCTGGCTCTGTGTCACTCAGTTTTGCTTGGGCTGGTGAGTGGAAGGGAGGAGAAGCCCGCTGAGGGCCGCCCTGTGTGGAGCCTTTGCCTCTTCTCCTCCACGCCCCGCCTGCCCATCACGGCCCGAGCCAGCGGAAACCTGCCCCAGTCCACGCAGGCAGGAGCTCTGACTTTCCAGAGAGGGTGGCAGGAGACAAGGATGTTAAACTGCTCCACCCACTGCCTGGCACCGGCTGCAGGGTAGATAGTCTCAGCTGTAATGTCTTCGGCAGAGGAGGGTGGGTTTGTCAGGCTCCAAGCTGAGTTAATGAGGAGGACGTCGCAGGTGCAGCATGAGTCTTCTTAAGCTGCAAGACTCAGTCCCTCTGCTCCAAGGTGAAGAGTCCTTCAAAGGACTGTGGTCATTCTGGAGTGAAGTGGGCGCTGTCGGATGTTTCGGGGCAGCAGCAGGAGGATCGAGTTGATCCCCTGAAGGGATCACACCTGGCTTCTGGGTTGAGAGGGAAGAGGTGTGGACTGGGCTACACTCTGTGTCTACTTGGGAAGAGGGTGGTCAGATTGTGGTTATGGCACAGATTCCCGGGTACCTCGACATGGGCGTGGGCCAGAGAGTCAGGTGCTCCCCACCTAGGGGGAGAGGTGGCATTGCCACCCACCAGCCCTGTCTGTCAGCGAGTAGTCTCCAGGGAGCTGTGGCCTTCTGCGCTGAGGGACACGCAGACCCAGGGAGATGCCTGTCGGTGGGGGTGGGTGGCTTGGGCCACAGACTGGAGCCTGGGGGGTGGCGCATTGGGAGAAGGAGCAGCCCGTGCGGGACCAGGTGCTCCGCAGCCCTGGCCGTGCTGCCTGCCTGTCCTGCCCGCCCCCAGCATGTGGGCTTGCCGGGCTGCTCCTTGTGATGTGCGTGTGAAGAGTGCCTCACTGTGGGGTGCCAGTGTCAGGCGGCAGTCTGGCCCTGTCCAGGCACTTGGGAAGCGGGCGCCTCCTTCCTAACCTTGTTTCTGGCCTGTTCCCTGCAGACGCACGTGGCAAGCACCTCTGACACCCTCTGCGGAGGACGGTGTCTAGGAGAGGGCAGGCAGCATACTCGCCGGCTGGAGAACTGTTTGCGGTAACTCTATTTTTAATATACATCGCTGACCCTAATGATAGTCTACTGAGATGAGGGCAAGAAACGTCTGATCAAGGGGAGATTAATTTCTGTCTGTGCCGCCCGGAATGCATGGAAATGCACTCCTTTTCCTATTTAGACTCCCGGATGCTTTGATTGATTGACTGGTTTACAAATGAAGGTGATAAAATTAGGTTGAAGACCACATACATTTCTTAAAATGAGGCTGGCTGGTCGTGGAGACAATGAGGTTTGGACAGATTGTATTGCTGGTTTAGGCAATCTGCGGGCATGTCAAGATTTATAGACCTGTACCAGAATGTTACAATTGCAGCTCACTGATATAGGTTTCTTTTCAAATTCTTTCCCATTTTATTTGAAAAAGGCCATTAGAGAGTTATAGACTATTGAAAAAGCTTTTTCTTTGCTAACACTTAATAAACTCTTCCAAACAAGGAATACTGCATTTTTATATTAAATTCAGACTAAAATCTATAAAACATGTGATCCTGGGTTGGATAATTTGATTATTATTATCTAAATGGAGTGATGTTCATGTTGGTTTGCAGTAACCTGCACAGTAATGAGAGTGTAAGGTAGGATTTGTGTAAGATCGCAGGACGCGGGATCTTCTTTCTGTTGTTGTTTGTTCTGTGAGCATTTCTGTGGGGAATTTCAGCCAATTTTCCCTTAGATGAAAAATTAAAAAAAAAAAAGAGGTCCCAGATCTGAAATTAAAGCCGCATTGTACTAAAAACAAATTGCTGTGAGTATTTACTTGTTCTCCTCATCACAGAAGAAAGCGGCAAATGTCTTAGGAGTTACCCAACTAATAAGATTTACCAAGGAGACCCGAAAACCATGAGAAAGTACTCGACAGAATTAGAAACAATTATTCCATTGTAAGTTATGATGTGAGAAATAATAGATGAGATTCTAGGGTTATTTATGAATTAGTCAATTCTGTTTCATACATTTTTTGCCATCAAAATAACTTATGAAATCATTTTCCAGGCCCATGGCATTTTATGAGAATTCTGTATTCAGTTAAAGATTTTCTTCCGGGGCTTTTGCAGCCCCTTGGAATTCTTCAGTGGTGCCCAGATTTTGACCTAAGTCAGTTTTCCAGCTCTGAGGTCGACCCATCCACAGCCCAGAATCCTGCTGCAGGTTGCAGTCTGGAACTTCGGAGCCCTGGGAGAGGGCCTGAGCTTCAGGGGCTCAGAGCAGGGACGCCAAGAGGGGCCACACGTTGAGCACGTGGAGCATTGGCACAGTGGCCAGTGTGCAGTAAGTGCTTGGAGACCTCAGTGTCACTGTCACTACCGATACCAGCTCCCGTGTGCCCAGGTCCAGGAGCTGGGGCAGGCTGTCTGCCCTCAGTGTCCCTCCCGTGCTTGTCCTCTGGCCCCAGGTGCCCGGCTCTCCCACAGCTCCCCCTCAGGTAGGTGGAGCGGTGGGGTCAGTGTTGCTTCGGATTGTGTCCAGTACCTGTTCTGTGGCCTTTTAAAAAGTGGAGAGTGGGCTGATGTGAACGTGGGATGCAGGGACCTTCTGTATCCCGAGGGCAGTTACAGGGCTTCTGTGGGAGACGGAGTTTGAGGGGTGCGGGGTCAAGCAGCTGGAGGAAGGTTGGAGTCTGGCTGCGGCTGGTTCAGGCTGGGAGTGGGTGAACTTTGAAATGCAGAGCATCGCTCCCCAGAAGGTCGTCATATTTCTCTGTGATTTACACGGCGAAGTCTGGGGCTGTGCCGGGTTCATTTCAGGCCCTCCTGTGCCAGGAGAAATGTGCTGATGGAAGAGATTGTGCCTGAGGAGAGCAGGGACGCTGGAGGCCTGGGAGGTGGCAGGTGCTGGGGGCGACCAGGGCCTTACGGGCCCAGTCTTCAGGACTGGGTTGGCTGGGCACACGAATGCTGCCCACCTGGACCAGCAGCCTGGGAGAAGCCATGGCCTCCCCACCCAGACCACACGCTGTCATCTGCACAAACCTCCCTACATCCACTGTGGCCAAGGGCCAGGTGCTGGTTCCCAGAGAGCCTCGCGGTTGTGTGCTGGGTGGTCAGCACAGTGGAGCTGCTCGGGGACAGCGTGCACTCCATCTGTGGGGAGGCACAGACATCCCTGCCGTGCAGCCTGCTGTGCTCCTGTGCCACAGTCATGCTTGCCTGGCATGGCCTCTCACCTTGGCTCACCTGATCCCGTGCCAGAGGAGCGCCGTGGCATGCACTACGCTGCATGGCTTAGGGAGCTGGTGGGAGAGACACTGTGTGTATGCTCCACCCAGACAGGGTCTTTTAAAAAATATTTTTGATTCAAGGCTTGTGACTTCACAGAGGCAGGAGCTGTGGGGAAGCAGGCAGGGCTGGGACCATCGTCTTTCCTTTCAGCCATGCAGGGGCAGGGATGGAACCTGGGGCCTTGTGTGTGCCAGGGCAGAGTACTGAGCAGCCTCACCCCGGGTCTCTAGGAAGCCTTTGCCTTTGAACAGAAAGGCTAGGCCATATCTGTACATGAACTGACCTCTGTGGAAGGAGGTTCCAGCACTGCGGTGTAGGCAAAGCGGAAGCCACTGGGCCGATGCTGGGTGAGTTAGGAAGATCTGGGACCCATTCAGGCCTCCCTCTGCAGACCTGGGGTGGGGAGGACCCGGCCGTCCCAGTGCCTTGGGACTTGGAGCAGCTGAAGTGCAGTGGAGCAGGGCAGGGCATCCTACTCTGGTGCGACATCATTAGCCTGTTGGTAACCTTTCCAAATGTTTTTGAGAAGGATAAGAAATCTTAGCAACATGGGCATTTAAAGGTTTGGATAAGTGTGTAACACAGCGATTTTTCAATTGCAGGAGCTGACCAACCCAGGCCTGTGAGTCCACAAGTGTCTGCCATCTTTCTCAGGGTGTCAGAGGAAATCGAGGGACGGATCGCTCTTCAGTGTCACCGCTTGGGACCAGTGACAATCAGGGAAATGACTGTGTCTGCCTCTGCACATATCTGTAATTGATTGCCCAAACCCTACGACTCTTTCCCCGCTGATATGATGGAGCATTGGAAGGAAATCACTCTCGATGAGGAGGAGCCAGGTCCATTTGTTATTTACTTCTCTGCCCGCTTCCTGGTCCCCATTCGGGGTGATTGTCCCCCAAAGCACATTATGGTAATCAGCCGGATGTGTGTATAGGAATCAATCAAGGTGAGGGCCAGCACAAGAGTTATGACATTGCAAAGTCTGTTTGTAACTTTTGATTTATGGAAGATTTTCCGTTTTGTAAATTGGGAGTGAGGCATGTTGGGATGGCTTAACCCTTGACTTCCCCCAAAGAATGGACTGTGTGCCAGGGCGGCACAAGCACTGTGACCACCCGTGTTCCTGGGTAACCGGAGCCCCTGCAAGCTGGGCTTGTGATTCTTAGAAACTCTGGCCCTCTCTGAGACCTTCTCTGTCCTTACAAAGCACAATGGCTCATTTTCTGGACTGTGAAGATGTGCTATGTCACCATGTGGGCCCCCTGCAATGCCTCCCTAACCCCCAGAACACATACTACAGCCATGTTCTTGGAGACCACCTGTGTGCCCATCACTGTCAGAGAAGGGCTTCCCACAGCCGACTCCCATCTGCTGGCCACTGGGCACAGTGTTCTCCTCTTCTCTGTTCTTCACAGGATGGCAGAAACCAGAGCGAAGCCAGACCTATGCCATTTCTCCAAAGTGGGCAAAGCCTGTGGTTCTGCTGTCAGCTGACCGTGTTACAGTGTAGACCCCTGGTGCATATCCCCCAGAGTCCTCTGTCCCCCCAGACTCCTCTGTGTCTGGCTCTGCATGGCGTCCATGGTGAGACGCACTTCCCCTGGGGACAGTAACTTGGGGCAGGAAAAGATTTTTCAGGTCCCAAGGTCACAGTGTCCAGTTTTTCTGGCAGCCTGACTACAACATGGTGTGCTGAGCTGGAGTTCTGTCTTTTTTTATTAGCATGGTGGATCTGTTCTGCTGCCTAATGTGACTCACAGTGAAGAGCACAGATCCCTGCAGACCTGCTCTCTCTCTTCTGATCCATTAGGAGCATGAGATTGCCATCTCTGGAAAACTTAAAAAACCATTTAAAAACAAAAAGATGAATAAATAAAAATGTTATGAACCCGGAAATGTTAATTAAGCCATTCTCGAGGAAGAGGGTATGTAGCCTTGATAACAGCATGCCATCCCTCTCCGACCACGGCTTTCTCCTTGAGAGAAGTCCAGGTTAAGGACGAAACAGTCATCCAGAGAAATAGTAAAGGGACCCGAATGGGCTGAGAGTCTGGCTCTGGGCTGCGCCCTCTGGCTGGCACAGACCTGAAGGCTGAAGCCACAAATCGAGGTCAGCTTCCAGACACTGTAGGCCCTGCCAAGAGCCAGTCTGGCATCTTGATGTGCAGCCGCACAGGTCACCCGCTCTGCTTCAGGCCGGGGTCTGACCGCGAGGCAAGGCTCTTCTCGACGTCCATTCATGGAGCTGAGCACAGGGCCTGAGCCTGCAGACTTCCAGTGCAGTGCTCTCCAGCCTGTGTACACAGCCAAAGGGAGAATCCCAAGGCGAGGGGGACTGTGAGCGCGCCCCACCCCCTCCCTGGAGGCGCGGCTCTCCAACTGTTTTCAGTAGAGGGACTGAGAGGAGCCTCTTCCCGGCCTTCCTTCTGCCCCGTGAGCCCTCAGAAACCTGGCCACGAGCCACTGGAATATGGACACAGGAAAGCTGTGTCCCCAGCAGGACTGGGGCCAGCCTGGTGCACGCTAGGCCCAGGGCTGCGTCTGCAGCGCTGTGCAAGACGGTGCGCTTTGTTTGATACACAGTTCCAAGCAGCTTGGGCTGAGTGCTTTTTGGTAGTAGCCTGACAGAAGTGGGGCCAGCTACGTCCCTTCCTGGTAACGTCAGGATTGACAGCTGCTCAGAGGACAGAGGATCCTGATGTCAAGGCAGCGTCTCCGCAGAGCCCTGGCACCTTCGTTTTGTTGAGTGCCCCCCATGGTGACAGGTGCCACTGGGTTCTCCCTAAATCCTCTCTAGACTCTGGAGCCCAGCAAGCCAAGTTGCAGCCTTCCTGTCTTCTAGACAAGGAACTGAAGTTCAAGACAGATGAGAAGCACTCCGAAGATCGCAAGCCCTGGATGACACGAGGAGATTGAGGTTTGGCTCCGAACTGTGTGCTTCCCTGTCTCTGTGACTCAGACTCACTCTTAGACTCGAGGAGAGAAGGAAAAGGAGATCACGCGTTTGTTTCTCAGTGGAAGAGGGGCTGGGTGCAGCCCCTGTGGCAGGCCCCGCTGCATCAGGTGGGGCATATCGCCCGTGTCTGCTGTGTTGAATGAGTCACCCAGGGTTTGGAAGCTACACCCCTATAGGGGAAGTGCATTTGGCTCTGCCGTGCATGTGAGGAAGGTGCTGGGTGTGTAGCAACACAGGCCTGGGACCAGTCCTGGCTCAGAACCGCTTTGGGCTGGTCAGTGGCAGCGCTGTGAGACGCCATAGGTCACTGGGACTGGCTGCCAGTTGGCAGAAATCTGGGACACGGGCTTCCCCATGGTTTCTCTGTCCTCCTGGGCACTGCATGGCCTTGTCCTGTGGGTGGCAGGAAGAGCAAGTTTGGAGGGATATGGGTGGCTCCTCCCAGCCCACTGTGCACCCTGATGGGGTGGGGGCACCAGGCAGCTCCATGCCCAGGAGGAGGGCAGAGATTCTGGGCAAGCAGCTCGCAGTCTGCTCCTGCACTGTGCTGAGGCCCTTCTTTGCCTACAGGGGCCACAGCTAGTGGGCAAGCTTAGCAGATGTGCACAGTCCTCACCACGTGTGCCAGTGCTGGGACGTCCAAGCCGGAGAGGCCCAGAGTGTGCAGGGAGGCAGCACACTATGCCTGGGCTGTGCTGGTTCCAGAGAGGTCCTTGGAAAGCCGTTGAGGGCAGGTGGCCACCTGTGCACATGCAGCTCTCTGGAGACGGTGAGACGCTTTCTGCCTTCAGGGCCTTGCGTGCTCGGGGTGGGGGCCATTGAAAGTGATGTGCTGTGGGCACAGAGTTGCCTACTAGGTCCTGAGATCCCGCTGGAGCCGTGTTGGTGTCGCTGTGTGACATGGACAAGTTTCTCACCTTTCTGAACCTTCGTTCCTCATTTAAAACAGGAATAACAACTCCCAGCATGGTGACACTCAGTCCCAGGAGACAGTTGCCTGGGCCATACCTGGTGCCTCTGCACACTACTTTCATGATGTTGAGAAATTCACCAAACTATTCTGGGCTTTAGTAGTCTTGACACAGGTTATAATATAGATGAAATAGGACATAATCTATATGATATAGATGAAATAGGACATAATCTATCTCCCAACTTTTTAGCTGTCTGATACACGGAGCATGTGTTCTCTAAAAATCTAAGAATGAATTCTGAGAACAGTGAAGGTTTAGGTTAGTTTAATGTAGGCTAGCTCCTGAGAGGCAGGAGGGTCCCAAGTGGGTAGCCTAAAGGCCCTACTTTAGGGAGCACCTTACAGAGCAAAGACCATGGGTGGAAGGTGGCTGCACCTGTGATCACCCGCAGGGTTACAAGTCCAGTTGCGTAGGTAATATAGATAACAGTGGTCCACCTGGGAGGTCACGTAGCAAGCATGTGAGGAACATGTGGTGACCACCCTACTGCTTAGCCCCGAAGCAGGCTGGGAGCAGTGCGGCCTGTCGAGTTGCTGTGCAGTTGGTGTGTTTTAAGAAGTGAGTCAGACCAAAGCTTATGTGCCTCCTGGGGCAAGGTAGATGGCTGGAGCCAGTATCACCCTGCCAGTGGTCATGCCAGACACCAGAGACATGGCCAGTGAGGCTGTGGGGCTTAATAGGAGACAACAGACAGAGTGACCGTACCCGAATTCCATTCTCAGAATTAAAACCTTCTTAACTAGAAGGACAAGCTTATTTGCTAACCACAATCTATATTTTGTCAGTTCTGTTCCTATGGCAAGAATGCTTCCTTTACAAGCCTTATTTATGGATTTGGGATCTAGCTTGGGGATTCTGGCATCTGCCTCAAAAGCCCAAGGTCACAAGTTCAATCCCTGGTACCAAGAAAAACAAAAAAAGACAAAACTACAAACCTTGCCCACATAAACAGCATCTCCCTAGCAGCTCCATGTAGCCTTTTTACTCTGGCCTAACTGTGATGCTACCAATGACACTGGGAGCTCCAGCTGGCCAGGCCCTCAGAGCTTGCCCAGCACTGGCCGCCCGGCTCCTGCTTCTCTCTTCTTTTAACCTACACCTTAGCAAGGAGTGGGAGGTGAGAAGTTGCCCTGGGGTCTCCGTAGGAAAGAGCAAAGACTTCTGGGAGTGAGGGTCAGAGGCCCTGTTGTCCTCTGGGTGACTGAGGGCCCCTGGCCTTCGTTATGCCAGTATTTGTGCTGTGAGGAAGACGCAGCCCCGGCCATCTCATCTCTAGGTCTGCTCTAACAGACCTACCTCCAGCCACAGTGTGATGTGTTTCACCTTTGTCCTGATTATCTCGAGGGCCCAGCCCTGCTGACTGCGTGTAATATTTCTGTCTAACTGAGCTGTCTACAATAGCCTCGTCTTGAAAATGGGTTGCTAACAGTGCCAAGCTCATAGGGCTGATAGGAATATGAGAACTGAGACAGCAAAAGTAAGCTACGGTTGCTGCCTACTTCGCAGGCTGCTGTGGACCTTGCATGAGATAAGCCCAGTGCCAGGCCTGCAGTAAGTGTTCAACTAGTGGGCATGATTGTATTATCCACGCTGGCAGTAAAGGAGAGTAAGTACAGGGTCCAACTGGAAGCTGGTGAGAAACCAAGTGAGATGGACCAAGGCAAAGCTTCCTGACCCACGAGTGTCCCTCTAGCCACCAGGCCTCTGCCTGCGGGAGAGGCCTCCAGCTTTGGGTAGAAGTAGGCTGTGCTTCCTTGTTTGCTCTCTCCACCCCTTTGGCTGAGGTGAGGTTTTTGCACAGGCTGCAGATCTCAGGGGGGCGGCGAGTGTGGTGTGCTGCAGGGATGCAGGAGGCCTCCCTCCGTACAGCACGCATGCGTAAGACCTTCTAGAACCTTCCCAAATTCTGTCTCCTTTTAGCACATCCCACAGGCTCCAAGGGATGAAATGAAGGATGGTAGCAGGTAAACAGCATTACAGCATCAGGGTGGCTGCCTGGCAGGGCGGGTGCTGTAGAGCACTGGCGAGGGCCTCGTTTTCCGTGATCAAGCCCAGCTCTGCTGTGATCACTATAACATTATGACCTGTGGGGCAAAGCAGGACCATGTGTGATATTTCTTTTTTGGGGAGCTGGAGCAATAAAGAGCTGGTGTTGTGCGAATTAATCTCCCTTGCTATTCAGAAGCAAAATTTCACGTACTTCAATTTGTTCTTTATTCCTTTCCCCACACTGTAGCCCTTTAAAATTATTCTTCCTATGGAAAAATAGAAAAAAAGAAAAAGTCAACAAACAATATTTTAACCTTTGCTAAATGCTGTTGTATGTTCTGATTGTCGATATTAATGGCAAATATATCCCATAACACACAACTTGGACTTCACATTGTGGTTCTATTAGCTGCATATGGCTTGATTATGAGTCTTTAAAATAGAATAAATATGCAAAGAATCGTTGTAGCATATGTTGCTGGGCCAATTTCACACAGTTTAAATTATCAATCAGTATTTCTCCAAAGTCTAAAGAGAAACTTAATCAATCTCACTTGGTAGAATTGCTCAGTTATTGTGCATTTAATAAATAGAAGTTAATGATTAAAAACACATTATTGAAAATGAAAGACGACTCTGGCCTAGGTGGTATAGACATATAATATGGTGTTAATCCTCCATAAATTTGTTTTTAATAACACTGTGATGTTTTGGTTGCATATAATAACTATTTCAGTAAATCTAAATTAAATGCATGGTTAAGCATATTTAAAACATGTAAATGTAATGTGTTGCTAGTGTTATTTCATTATACATTTCCATACAGTTCCAACAATTTTCCAAATTCAAGTTGACTAATGTAGGATGTGGGTCGTTTGTATGACACCTTCTTTTGGTTGCCATTCAGGGCTGCAGCCCAGAGTATGTGCGTTGTGAGCACATCACCAGCCAGTGGGTGTGCAGGACACAAACTGCGTTTATCCGCTGGGAAGAACTGCCAGTGGACGCCATGAAAGGGGAAGCATTGCTTTTAAATAATAGCCAAATATGCGTTAGGCTTTAAAAAAAAAACAATGCAGAGAATCTAATAGTACAAAAGCTATCAAAGACCAACAGTCAGGGGCGCGTGGTTGTGCGTGGTTTTCCGTTTATGGACAGCAGGAGACATTGGTGCACTTTCCTATAGCTTGTGTGTTCCCGCTCCCAGCTATGCGGAAACGGACCTTGATTTACGGCACAGTTCTCCGCTGCGGTTCCCACATTCCTATTGTCTTCCCCGATTCTGACTGGCTGCCCAGACGGCGGAGGGGGTGGCGCTGGACTGCACTCACTCACCACGGACTCCACAAATAGAGTAGGTGGATGCGAACTGGGATTTGCAGGCTTTGTATACCCAGCAAGCCAATCAGAAAGCAGGAGGAACAATAGCTGAAGGTTTTACTGCTCTTTAAGTTTCCCCACTGATTCCCATGGCGACTGATTATATCACAGAAGTTATATAAAAATCACATTAAATGCCAACTAAATCAAGACTTTCCATGCTTTTTTTCAAAGCAATGAAATTCAGGACAAACACTATACTATGCATGAAGATCACCACCTAGAGAGCTAAACTCTTCATTCCAGACGTCATATTTGGAAATAGAACTCGAGGAAAGTGTAGTTTATTCATTTTGTTATTTTCTGCCATGCTTGCAAGGCTGTTTTGAAAGCCCACCATAGCAGAGCTCAATTAAGAGGCTTCATAATTCTCACCAGTTAACTGTGATTAAATAGGCTGCCTTGGAAGGGAATTCAGTCAATTTTGGGTATAAATTACCTGCAGCGAGTCCGCAACTTTGAAACTCTGAAACATTAGCCCGTTGCAGGCCATTTCCTTCAGGAGGGTGGGACTTGGCCAGCTGCGGTGCAGTGGCTGGGCTTCATCTTCTCAGAGCGGAGAGCTGGGAGGCAGAGTCCCTGCCCTGCTGGGACACGGAGATGTCCACCTGTTTCCTGCCGTGGCACACAGAGTGGGACAAGACCCTCCAAGCTGCCTTCTCTCATCTGCTGGCCAGTAGCATTTGATCATTACACAGTCACCGCATTCATCGTAGATGTCCTACATTTTCTGATCTTCTTAGTTGCCAAAGATCAAACCATCCATGATGAAATGGCTCCCGCTGATGGCTGCCTTTTAGATAACGGATGCCGAATTGCTTACAAATGAGCAAGTTCTTCCCCTCCGCAAATGGGCTGCTCTGGTTCCCAACCAACCGGCGCCTTGGAGGGGCCCTCCGATTGGCATCATACGCCCTCTTCATGATAATGTCGAGGTGGGACTGGAAATCCAGTGACCCACATGGCCCCAGGGTGGACATACCGAGGGCTGGCATTTCTTGCCACATGGCCTCCATGGGGCAGCGTGACTCCTGGCTTCGGTCTTCCTGTCTCTGAAATGGAGCTGGTTAGAGCCAAGATCCCTGGGAGTTTGTGTGGATGTGCTGTGCTGGGCACCCAGGCCCTCCTCACACGGGCTTGGCGTGTCTGCACACCGGGAGCGCCTCTCGCTGGCTGTGCTTCCGTGGTTGGCAAAGCATGTGTGTCTAATAGTGCATCTACTTGCAGGCGCTTCCTTGACTTAGCCTCTGCCATCAGCCCGTTCCAGCCAGATACCTGCTGTGTGAGCTGGGTGTTGGCTCTTTATTCTCCCTCATCCCTGGGAAGGAGGATGCAGGGGGAGCCAGTTGTGGGCCTCGCGGTGCAGGTGCAGGCTGCAGGGCCTGCATCCCGAACTCCCCAGCCCAGGTGTGGGGTGGAGACCGAATCATGCGTGCATTGGAGTGCAGGTGCCTGAATACTGGCTGTTTGCAGCCCTGGTCGGAGGGCGTTCAGACCGTGGCGGGTGGAGTACCTCAGCCACAGAGCCACAACCAACTTTCCCTTCAAGAGAAAGAGTGGCGTCAGCAGCCTCCTGCTTCTGAATACATTAGGTTTGTAAATCCAGGGTGCAAATTGTTTGTAGAATCTCAATTAAAGCCCTTATAATATTGTCATTCGTAATCAGCTCACTATGAAAACAGGGCTTCTCGAGGGCACCAAAATCATTTGAACTTGTGCTCTGGGATGGATTTGAATATTCAGATAAGGTCAGCGGTCAGAGCAGAGGCGACAGTTTTGGTCAATAAACAGGTTCAGTGAGACAAAATCTTTTTGTCTACATGGGAATGGCTTGGAGAAATAGGTTCTCAGGGGGGATGAGAGATTAAATTCAGCTGCGTTGCAAATTTATTTGCAGCCACACAAATGTGTGGTGGTGATGGGGAGGGGTCTGCCCCAGAAGCCCCTGCTGACAGCGCCAGGGGGCAGCGGTCCCCACGAAGCTGAGACAGCGGGATGGAGCCAGTTGCCTGGGGAGAGAGAGTCCCGGGAAGCTGCTCCTCCCGTAGACCTACGAGTCACACACCCACAGGCCTGAGTTGTGCTCTGAGCCCTCAGGGTGCTTGGGCTGCTGGGGCTGCAAGGAAGGCACAGAAGGGAGGCCAGAGGGCGCTGGGGACCGGGGTCTGGTTCTGCCACAGCAGCTCTGCTCTCTTGTTTTCTGCTTGAGGTTTCATTTGAGGAGAGGATTTGGTAGCTGTAGTCACCTGTTTTCTGTGACTCTAGTGAAATACCCCGCCTGAATATTTGATGAGAAAAGAGGTTATGTTGGCTCAGAGTTTGAGCCTGGAGGTCCAAGGTAAAGGGGAGCCCGTCTGGTGATGGCTTCCCAATGGTGGAGTCATCCAGTGGCCTGGGGCGCCACGTGGCCACTGTAGGAGACTTGCTGTGGACATGAGGGTCTCTTGTGCTCTCTCACTCTCCTGAAGCCCCAGATTCTGTCCTGGGGCCACACCCTATAGGCCTTTTCAACCCTGGTCCCCCGAGACCGTGCTTTTCAGTACAGAGATCATGTGTCCACACTCTGTGTCCCTCCCAGTAGGGCTGCATTTCACTACACAAGGACATGGGAGGAACACAGGAGCCACACCCAAAGCAAACCAGTGACCAGACAATGCTCCAAGGCCACTAGCAGCACCAGGGTGTCAGGGCGCTCAGAAAAAGCCCTGCCAGCACCAAGTGACCACGCTGGCTTTGCTGCGGCCCTGGGGCAGGACTCAGGCAGGGCCTCCCGCAGGCCTGCGGTGGGTGGTAGCTCTTCCAGCCTCCGACCCTCACTGCACAAACAGGGCTCCTGTCCAGCCACTCACAGGGCAGCTCCAGTGGTACCAACAAGAGAGATGCCGCCCGTCTTGGCAGAGTGCTGTCCTGACACCCTCTTCATTCCTGCTTCTGCGTTCTACCCTGGAAGAGCACGGTGTAGTCCCCAGGGTCCTGGAGCTGCTGTGCATGGGAGTGGGTTCCTCCACCCAGCCAGAAAGAAGTGGGAGAGGAAGTTAGGAGGCACCAGCGAGGTCTCAGGTCTGATCTCACCTCCTCCTACCTGACGCCCCCCAGCCTCCCCAGGTGTGCTCTCCAGGGACACTCTTTCCGTTCTGGCACGCTGATGATTTATAGCAATGGGGTAATGTTAGAATTCAACCATGGGGTGGAGGGTGGGTTCTCCACGGCCGTGCTGGTTATAGACTCAGCGTCTAATAAAATGCCTCTGTCTAGTATGCAAACAGTACTCAGGATATAAGTGACCAAGGGAATGAATTTTATTTCTCTTACTGTGTTTTGTGTAGTGTTCAGGGCCAAATCTGCAGCTTCACTTTAATAAATGTGTCACACCCTGCGAGGGTACACAAGGTGCTGACTCTGTTCTAGGGTCATACTCTTTTTTTTTTTGAGACAGGGTCTCGCTTTGTAGTTCAGGCTGGCCCTGAGCTCACTATGTAGTCCAGGCAAACCTCAAACTCATCAATCCTCCTGTCTCTGCCTCCTGAGTGCTGGGATTACAGGCGTGAGCCACCATGCCCTGCACTGTGGTATGTGGTATTGATTGCTGGTGGGCATGAGTCTCCACGCCCAGCATTGTATGTGGTTACCGGGGATCGAACCCAGGACCTTGCACTTGCGAGGCAGGAGCTGGAACCACTGAGCTAACCCTCTGGCCCTAGGGTCATACTCTTAAAAAAACTTACCTCATTTTAATTTTGCAAACCCTTCTTTCTCTTTAACTTAATTTCTTATTTAGATTTTCTTGCCTTGTAAGGGATTATGTATTATAGAGGCTCATTTCACCCATTTGGAAATACAGTGAAAACTGTAGGTAAATAAAGATTAGTGAAAGACAGATCCAATCTAAGCATTTAATAGGGCTGCTCTAAACCAAAAAATTTTAAGTGTAGAAAAAAAATCCAACAACCATAAAAGATAATCAACATCTCTTTTAGCCCCATTTTGGAATGCATTAATCCAGGGAAGAATAATTAACTACCACAAAAGCAGACGCTGTCAGAAAGTTACTGGGAGACCACAGGGCTCCGGGCAGGAGCCTGAGGAAGAAGCTAGGGCTGATTAACCTGTGCCTAGGTTATAAAACGGCCCATTTGAGAACTGCTGCCCCTGGATATATTACCTGGATGTCAGTTGGATTATTGAGAGAGGTTTTACATGATGTTAGCATGATGATATATATCTGGTTACAAACTGTTTATGACAAGTAGAAAAACCAATAAAAGATTAATGCAGACTTAACTAGATTGTTCTTTACTTGAGTCGCAGTTAATTTATGTGTAATAACTCCATCTCTGTGATCTGAGGGACCCTGGTTCATTACTGGTGCCGAAGAGGGGCTGTTGGTTGTGGAGCAAGCTGTTGCACTGACCTGGTCACAGATTTTCAGCTCACTGAGATTTTCCATTAGGATTTTTTTTACATGGTGTAAACTTTACCAACTGCTCCTTAGTTTCATGTAGCAGCATGACAGAGCCAAAGGAAGTCACCCTCGTGAGCTTGCAGTAAATTAATGCATATGTATTTCCTTGTAATTACAACTTTTTTCCTTTGATTTGTCCTAAAGGGCTAATCATTTTTCTTCACATTTTTCCTCACTTGAGTTTATTTTTTCTTTTTAAAATTTTATTTTTTTTTAAGTTTTGAGTTTATTATCTTTAATGTATTTCATTAGATGACTTTTGTGGGTTGGGGCTTGATCTCTTGGACTTCTCCTGCCATGGTAACCGGCACCCATTGGGCACTTACTAAGAGCTGATTGAATTTCCTTTGCTTTCTCTTTCCCTCCTTCTCTTTCTTCAACAAGCATTAGCTGAATATCTACTATGTCCTGGGCTCTTCCCAGGGAACTGGGATGGAACAGTGAGTAGGATTTGTAGGTCACACTGAGGTTGAGGCTGTGGTGTTGTGTAGGGATGTTGCTGTGAGCCCTGGGTACGTGTCACAGTGTCGCTCTGTAAAGATGGAATAAAGGCACTTGGTGACATTTCTGCCTGGTGAAGCCCACCCCCATATCACATGCTGAGCAGGGCTGGCGCCTCCTCTCTGTTGTCAGCACATTGCCCGCCCTGTGAGCAGCACTCAGGAGACCTGTGTCCTCTTGGGAAATGGCGGAGCTTTCTTCTTTAATATCATCCTCACTGTTGCCTGGCTACCAGTTTGTATCTGGCACATTTTGCCAGGACACTGGCATAGCAGCCTCATTTCTCCTGTCTGTGAGAGCCTGGCCGTATGGGCCCCCAGGGTGGATCCCGAGCGCTTTGTCCTGCCCTGTCCCTCAGTCAGAGGGAAGGAAACATTGGATGGGATGCAAAGTCAGGAACAGAGACACAGCCACACAGACCATGAGACGACCCTGACTTGTGCCGCAGAGTCCCTGGTGTAAACCCCGGGCCCATCCAGGTTTCGTCAGAACAGTGAGCGAATCTGTTTCCAGGGAAAGGGCATGAGCGGGATGAGTTTCCTTCCTTTCTGCTCCTGCCCAGCCTGCTCTTCTGCGTAGAGCTCCTGTTCTGTGCATTGGTCCGGCTGGTTTCTGGCTCTGTGAGCTCCAGAGGCGCCTGAACTGTGTGCACGGGGTCCTTTACTTCCTTTGGTATTTCAGGGGGAGCCGACCTGCTCAGCCCGGCCTCGGGCTATATGGGGCTCACTCAGGTCTCAGGACCGGAATGGAAATCTTTTCCAAAACCCGGACTCCCAGAGATGGTCATCTTAACACATGCTCTCTTGTTTTGTTTCCTTGGAATACTACTGCAAAGGATTTAAAAAATAATGTCATCCTGGACTTTTATTTTGAAAATTTGTACACTTACCCAACATCTGGGAGTATAGTATACGGAGGGCACGTGTCCCCCACTAGGCGGGACAGGACATTGTGTGGTGTGTGCTCTTTCTGCACACACACAGCACACACCCATGTCTGCTCGAGACGCCTGCGTGAGGTGTGGAATCGATGGGCAGCTCGCCCTCGTACACTGGGCCATCTCCTGGGTGAAGGGCGTCTCTGGCACACTGTGATCCGTTGTCCAGCTGGAAAAGTGTCGGCGATGTCCTAAGGAGACTAGTGTCCAGCCTGTGTGGTACCCCCCTGCCCTGTGTCTTCCGCTGTATGAGATGCACCTGTGACCTCTGCTCATGCTCCTTTCCCAAGGAAACCGGAGGGCCGCGAGGGTCCTCGGGGCTGTGGGCACGTCTCTGTCCTGACCCAGCCCAGGTACCTCCTCCTTTTCTCTGTTCTCCCTCCTCTTCTTGATTTCTTTTTTGGATTCATTATGCCCAGTTTTTCGTAGCATCTATAATAACACGTACTGCCTAAATAGATTCATGAAATACAGTAAGCCCCCAATTTACAAATGAGTTATGTCCTGGAAGAAGAAGTTCTGTTACATAGCTGGATTTGTCCATGAGCTGGACAAAGTGAATCTTGTTCACTCTTGACACAGACACATAATGTAAAGCACAAGAAGATGAAACACAAGGTGTCCATTTATAAAATTCTTTTTATTTTTGGAGACAGGGTCTTGCTTTGTAGTTCAGGCTGACCCTGAGCTCACTACGTAGTCCAGGCAAACATCAAACTCACCGCACTCCTCCTGCCTCTGCCTCCCAAGTGCTGGGATTACATGCATGAACCACCAGACCCAGAACTGTGGGATGTGGTACTGATTGCTGGTGGGTGTGGTGAATTGTATGTGGTTACCAGAGATGGAACCAGGGACCTTGCACTTGCTAAGCAGGCGCCAGAACCATTGAGCTAAATTTCTGACCCAAAGTGTCCATTTTTTACCTGTGAAAGTTCACAACTTGAATGTTCTTTAGGTAACTTACTGTGCAACTTCAGATACATTTTTATGCCTGCATCTTAAAAAAACTATATTCATTTTAAAAGGCATACATTTTAGTATATGTGCTGCCGAAGCGAGCACAAAAGGCATACATTTTAATTTAAAAAATGTAAAGTAGAACTGTTTAAAAAATCTGTTGTATTCCCTCCATCTTATTTAGTCATACATGTCCTTCACCCTCTTTTCTAAACACAGAATACCTGCAAGATCATGAGGCAAATACGTACATACAATGTTTCCCTTTCATTTTTTCTCATGAGGTTTGGTAGCAGATGTATTAGTAGGGAGCTGGTGATGGGGTGGCCAAGTCAGAGTCCAAGTCGTGCTCCTGCTCCATACCAGCCGTGTGACCCTGTGTGACCACGACTTCGTGCAGGAGAGTGTAAGAGCCTCTGCACAGCTGCCCCAGGCCCAGGCCCAAGCGAGTCTGTCAGGAATGAGCCGTTCCCACCGTGGTTGAGGGCTCCACCCCATCCTCTGAGAGTGCTGTGATGTCAGGTGACAGAAATGGGCACCTGGCAAGCCGCACAGATGTGGCCCAAGGCCCCACTTGGGAGGGTGCAGTGACGGAGGCTGGCCCGCTCACCCTGGGCGTCGCTTTTTCTGCCTGCGGAGAGTTTTATGGTGATGACTGTTGCTTTAAAACACAAAGGCCTATCGTGAGGAGTGTCATCATGAACGATTCCTTCTGAGAGAATCAAAAAGCTCTAGTGTCCCTTGAGTGGTCACCATCAAAGCAGAAAGAGATGAAGGCAGCTTGGTGCTCGGGGTTTCCACTGATCTGCTGTGGGCCTCAGAAATCAGCCCAAGAGCCCTGACGATGGGCTCCTGTGCTCCCCTAGACCTGGAAGGCCTCTTTCTGTGCTGCTGCATCCCTCCCTGGGCGCCCATGGAGCTGGGGCCTCAGGCCCCCCCACCATGGGGCTTGTAGGACAAGTGCTTTCATGTGTCGGAAAGTGTGCCAGGGTGGCATTAAAAGATCTCTGCCAGTGTGAGAGGCAGAGAAGCCAACTGTTGTCAGCGCTGTGTCCCCACTGCTTGGGACAGGACTAGACCCTGAGCCTCCTCACTGAACCCTGCCAGGTAGGAGCTCCTGAAGAAGGGAAGGAGGCGACTGTCACCCGGGTGGGCACCACTCCTGCCACCTTCTAGCTGCTATGGTCAAGACCGTGATGATCAGAACCAGCAGATGCTGGTGTCTTCTCTCCCCCAGGTAAACCGTCACCCTGATGCACCATGAACGCAGACACCGAGGCAAGCGGCAGACCCAGGCCAGAGCCGACACTAACACAGACACGTGCGCATCAGCAAGACAGTCCTCCTTCAAATTTATAACGGCCGGTGTTTAAAAACCTGACAAGACCAAAATGTGTTCCCCATAAATTACGGTGGCCCCTTCCTGCTGCCGTGAAGGCTGCGTCAGCATTTCCGTGGCTCCATGGGTCAGGGCTGGTGGCAGGGCTGCGGCTCCTGGCTATAAAATGTGCCTTGGCTTTCATGCGGGTGGGCAAGGAATGCCGTGGCCTTGGAGCGAGTTGGCCTCACCAGACTTTGAGAGCAAAAGCAGTTGCTCGTTTCCTCACTCCCGGAGACTTCCGTGAAGAGAAGCATCATAACTTTGCTTCCCATTCCATCTTTTTTAAAAACAAAGCTGGGAGGTTTCAGATCCTCACTGAATAATGGCAGATTCTTGTCTTCAGCGAGAAAGGAGAAAAGGATTGTGTAAGCCTTGACTGTAGAGACGGACATCATTCAGGGGCGCCGCCCCGGCCCACTCTGACAGAGCCGTGATCTTGACACAGCCAGGTGGTGGCCAGGTGGGTGTGAAATGTTCATGTTATCAGGCTAATAGCCGCTCCACACAGCCACTCCGTGGCCACTTGTGAGGTCTAATTTCCCACTGGCTTCCTGGAAACATCATTTAGTATAACTGTTCCTACCCTTAATTAAATTTTTTCCATTTCATTCAAATGTATTTATTTGCAGTCCCATGGGCACCTCATGTCTTCAATATGCAGTGTCTTAGCAGAGCTGCGGCTGGGAGATGGGTTAGTGCAGCCATTGATTTCGTAACAAAAGATATGAGTGGCTG
>PVIC010009802.1:0-44790 GCA_004025085.1 Thryonomys swinderianus
TTATGCTTGCGAGGCAGGCGCCGGAACCACTGAGCTAACCCTCCGGCCCGGGGGGTTGATTTTTAAAAAACTTTTTGTATATTCTAGATAGTAGCCCTTTGTCTTAGAAACAGCTGGTAAAGATTTTTTCCCCATATTGTTGGTTGTCTTTTCACTCTGCTGGTGGTTTCTTTTGCTGTGCAGAAGCTTGCAAGTCTGTTGTTATTCTGATAGGTTTATCTGTGTCTTTTGGAGCAGCTCCTTAACTTTTAGTATTCTTCTTTGTTCAGAGTTTCTGTGATTTTCACTATGACATGTCTAGGGAAGGCTCTTTTTTATGTGTGTCTATTTGAAATTCTATTTTGTATCTATTTGTATCTTTTTTGTATCTATTTGGAGTTCTAAGATTTTTCTTTGTGGGTGTCTGCTTCTTTGTCTAGATTTGGGAAATTGTGTACAATAATTTCTGTGAATAGAAACTTTATAATACCTAGTTTCTACCTCTGCCCCTTTCTCAAGTGATCCTTAAATTTCTTCCTTTAGAATTGCCTAGGCATTCTTGGATTAACTTTTGATTGTCTCTTTTTACTTTTTTCATTGTTACTGACTAGATGTTCTAATATATCCACTCTGTCACCAAGTCCCAGTAGTCTATTTTCTGACTGATGTTGCCTGCTGCTGAGACTTTTAATACAGGTTTTCATTTGCTGAATTTCTGCTTGATTCCTTTTTAAAAAATATCTAAATCTTTACTAAGTAAGCTTTCATATCCTGCTTTGTTCTCCTTGGCTCATTCAGCTGCTTATTTTTCTGTTCTTTGCTCTCTAATACTCTTAATTTTTGATTTTTCAGTTCTGTGTCTAGAATTTTGTTTACCTCCATGTCTGAGAGATCAGCTTTTGTGGAGTTATAAAGTTGTGGAGGCATCTTCTTACTTTGTTTTCTCTTGATTTTGTGTTGCAGATTATAGTGGTATAGACAGCTCTAGCAGTATTGTGAAGATCTCTTTATTGGTTGAGTATCTCCCTGTGATGAGGCTTTGGCTTTGGTTATGATTTAATATGCAGGCAGCCAGACACCCTATTCAGGATATTATGTTAGTCTCTAGCACTGCACTGTGAAGAGAGAACAACTAGTAGTACTATCAATATCTCAAGAACCAGTCATATTTTAATGTATATTTCAAAACTTGTTTTAAATGTTCTCAATTCTCATTAACCCATGAAAATGAAAGAATAGTAATAATGGAAAATAGATGCAGAAATAAGAGAAGAAATAAATTTGAAGAAATAGGATAAAAAAGTGACAAAAATGAATGAGGGAAAAATAGATTTCAACACTTTGTTTTTCTACCTAGAAAAGAGAGAGGAAGAAGAGGTGGTTTGAGAATTTATGTGTGGGTGTTAAAAGATAGAAAAACAGGAAGGAAATATAAATGGAAAGTGAGAAAAGCTTACAGAGATTAAATTCAATTAATGCATCAGCAGAAATCCAGTGTTAGGAAACCGAATAATAAGTACTCTGTGAGGGAGAGCCTGACAGATCAATGTAAGCTGTAGAAACAAAAACAAAGGTAAACGCTCATACACAGTTATATATACACATGTATTCCACACATACACTCTTTTAGAGAAGATAGTTTCATCGATAGTGTTTATACACACTAAAGAAGGAGAATAGAGTGGAGATTCGAGAGCACGTGAGAGGAGAGCAGAGATGGTGGGAGGAAATTTAAATGCAAAGTAAAGGAAAATACAGGGAGATTAAACCCAATTAATGACCTACGAGAAACACTAATTTAGCAAATCCTGTGAAACTCCCTGGTTGAGAGTAAATAATGTGACATGGTAAGATACCATAGAAGTAAAAGTGATAAACACACAAACACCTACCTACTCTTTCAAACAGAGGCACTGGTTTTTTTGTGGGGTGTGTTGTTGGTGTGTGTGTGTGTGTGTGTGTGTGTGTATACTAGAGATTGACCTCAGGATCTTGAGCTTGTGAGGAAGTTGGAAGGACCACTAAAAGAAATAGAAAACAATATCCAATATTCATTCTGTGACGGTATTTTATTTACACTGTTTCTAAATTGGGCCCAGGTACTCCTCTGCCTCAGCTCCAATAAGAGAGGCCCAGTAGAGCTTGGAGAGGACTCACCTCCATCCCTCTCTGGCTGTGACTCAGAACTCAGGTAGTTTGTTTAGAGGTTGATTTCTTTTTCACCACTTGTTTTAAACTCTTCCTGGATTTGAGGGGGCTGAAGGATCCAGACTACCCACCAGATTTGACTCTTTTGCCATCTACAGGCAGGTCTGCAGCATTTTAGTCCATGTTCCTGGTGGCATGGCTGGCCTCGACAGTGCTGCTGTCTTCCCTCTGAGAGCCTCCAAGTGGAGGAGGGGTATGTGTCAGACAACTGGTGCACTGGGCACTTGCTGCTCCCTGCAGAGGTACCCCAGAGTAGACCCCTCCCCCTATATGTTCCCTTCCTTGCACTTTGCTGCTGTTCACAAACCAAGCCAACTCCCTACTGTTTCATGCTGACCATAAGCACTTCTAGGGTTCTCCCAATACAGAGTTGGAATCTTGACTGTCAAGAGTTGGGGCCTCTGTTCCTTTTTCATGATTTTAGTCTTTCTATATCACAGTCATCTTTCCGGGCCCACTCTGTAATGGCTGGTGGCCAGTACCTCCCTGTTGGGTGGTGAGAGTTATATCTTGGATTTACAGAAAATACAGAGATTTTCTATCCGTAGGTGGAAAGGATTACCAAGCTGTTTTGTCACTTTGGTTTTGTCCATGTTTCTTTCCTGTTTGTTTGATCTAGGAGGGAAGAGATCTAAGGTGGCTTCTCTACCCAATGCTGTCTAAATCTGGAGAAACACGATGGAGTTACCACTCCTGTCACCATTCAGTTTTCTGTAGTGAGATCTGCAGTTTACATAGCTGCAAGTCTGTTCTAGAGAAGAGGAGGACACTGTGGCCTTCTTTTTTCTTGCTGTACTGGGAGGGGGGTGTTCCCTATCTCTCCTGTGGGCTGCTCGCTCATCCTGAAGTTGATTATTGTATTGCAGTTATTCACTTATCTTTCTAATTTCCAATGTTTCTGGGTTTTGGCTGATTACTGGCTCTCTCCGGATGTTGTCCTGTGATTCCCAGTGTACCCTGACTCCTAACAGAGCTGTGCACCTGTTGCTATTGATGAATTTCTCAGAGTGCTTTGTGAGGACAGCCTGCCTCTAGCTTACCATCTCAGTTGCTCCTGAGTTCCCTCCTTATTTCAATTTTTAATTTTTTTTTTTTTGGAGACAGGGTCTCACTTTGTAGTTCAGGCTGGCCCTGAGCTCACTATGGAGCCCAGGCAAGCCTGGAACTCAACAATCCTCCTGCCTCTGCCTCCCAAGTGCTGGGATTACAGGCGTGAGCCACCATGCCCGGCAATTTTTAATTTTATTAATACATGTTTGCAGTACATGAATGTCAGATTCCTTGTGGAGAGTTGGTAGATATACAAAACACATTTTCTTTTTGAGTTATGCGATGCTGCTGGCCTTGGACACTCTAACTTCCCAGGCTACATATCTGGCTCAAGCTGCCCCCTTTTCCTCCTTTCCTTCTTCTGCCTCCCTTTTCCATTTTTATCTTTTTTTGTTTTAATACCAGGGATTTGACGTGGAATCCTGCACTTGCAAGGCCAGTGCCAGAACCAGTGAACTAAATTCCCAGCACCTCTACCTGTATTATTTCAATAACTGCTGAATCATGACTGTTTACCTGGCACATGCTTGGCATCTATGATTTTTGTAATAAATACTACATGAAAAAAGGTCTATCAATACAGACTTTACCTGCTAGTGCCACCCAAACAAACAACTTCTTAAAAGAATTCACTTCTTGTTGTGTAAATGCTGTGGCAAAATAAGAGGGTGAGTGTAATATGGCCTGGTCCAGTTACTGTGCTGTCTTCATAAACCAACGGACTTGGGAGGGTGAGTGATGATGCGAAATTAATACAGCAACCGGGCAACCACGTGGCTAGGACTTCTTTATTAATTCTCCAGTATCATGGAGGTTAACAGCATTCATATAGGGCGCCTTGGGATGTGATTGGATGAGAGGGCGAGCACAGTGCTCATGGTGGGATATGATTGGATGCAAGGGCAGAAGCAACATTTAGCAATGTATGATTGGTCTGTGTCACCTACGTCACCTACGTCACCTGTGTCTGTGCTTTGCTATGGTTTCTTAAATGGGCAGGGCCTCTTTTCCTCTGCCAGTAGAGGGGGGGAGGGGGACAGGAGAGGGAGGGAGAGAGAGAGAGAGAGGGAGAGAATGAGAATAAGAAGAGTTCGGCCACAGGTGAGAATCATCCCTAGGCTGAGATCGTGTTACTAAGCATGGTCCAAGAATTTCCCAATGTATGTGGTGCTGAGGCTGGAATCCAAATGTCCAGAAGGGGGCCAACCAACATGGAAGATTGTTCAAGTCAAAGGGGCCAGTATCAGGCAATCATCCCCTACCTATACCACTCCACCCTGGCCAGTTCCTGTCTCTTTCAGTGGGTGGCCACAGGGGCTATAGCTCTGGTTTTGTGTGTAAGGTGCACTGGACCCTTGTTCTTTCCTTCTTTACCATCTTTGTCCCAGTATCCTTTTCTGGCATAAGCCCTCAGCAGCCTCCTATCTGCTCTGGAGGCAGTTTCTGTGCTGTGTGTCTAGATGGAACACCTCAAAAAGGTCATCACCTCCTACCCACATAATGTTTGTGTTTTGCTTTGGCAGTTTGGTTTTCATCCACAGGTGCACATCTCCCCTTCGCCTTTGCTAACTGCTAATTGCAATGTCTGAGGCTGCCATCTTCTAGAGAGTGGGAGGGTGTTGGCAGGTACCTGGCTTAGTGGCAAGCAGCAGATGCCACACCTGGGCTTCCAGACTCAGTCACACTGCTCTGCTTCTCCAAGAGCCATGAGTCTATGGAGCAAGCTCTGAAGGTTCCCAGCTTTCCTAATAAACCACGTGTGACACATTCTTCATGATTAAGGCCTTGGGGGCTCAGGAAACAAATGAACATTGTATGTTATACATTAGGTATAATATGTATTATTGGAAATTTATTATGATAAGACAGTCCCTGGAGAAACTGCAGCACTTTCAGCAACATGTATTGAAGAAGTGAGAAAATCCTTTCTTTGTCTTCCTGAATGACTCTCATAGCAACAGCTCCCCAAACTATCATTGACTCAGGCCTGGAGAATCATGGGTTCTGTTTCGTGAGTGCAGAGAGGAATGGGACCCAGGGGAGTTCATATACCTGTGAGAAGGGCAGACAAGGGCCAGGGCTCTTTGGTGAGTAACTACATGTGCCACCTGGAGGTGGCATTTGTTTTGTGTTGTCAGTGTTTGTTTAATAACACAACATTTATTGGTACATTTTAGGCATATATAATGATAACACCCATCATAGTCAATCTTCATCTGTACGTGTTCCATCCCACCCATTTTCTTCCATGCCCTGGTTTTAAACCAGTGAACTGTACTGTTTGAAAGTCTCCAAGATGAGAATTTTCATGTTAAAGTCAAGTTATAGGACACATAGAATTATTAAACTCAAAGATATGGCCTAGTCTCTTTCTTCCTCATTCCGTCTGCCTTTTCTTTCCTTAGAAATTACTATAGGAACAAGATGTAGTTATCCACCTAATTATCTAACAAGTGTTTCTTCAGTTTCTGTCCTCCAAAGGCAGTTCAGGAGCCACTGTGGTGAAGAACATATTCTTTGGCTTTGGGATGTTGGTCAGCAGGAGTGGTAGCTATGATGTAAAGTTGGTGGTGGTGAATTTGTAAAACAATGCAGAAAGTCCTTTAACCAGAATCACCAATGTATAGGGAAAAATCAGATGAAGAGACAAGTGAAAATATATACTCTCATAACTCCTGTGAGTTCCCTCAGGCTTCTGGAACAAATTTCCACAAGTTTAGTGGTTTAAAATGAAGTGAGTGAATTACTGTGTAGGCTGGGGCAGGGGTGCTAGAGCTCTGGGTTGGTGGGGTGTTTTCTTCCTTCAGCAGGAGCAAGTCCCCTCTGCTGCTGAGTGTGCACAGTTCATAGTCCCTTTGTCAGGCAGTGTCACTCTTGCCTCAGCCAGCCATCCTGTGCCCTGGCACTGACCCTGCCACACTCCTCCAGGAAGCTCCTCCTTGTTCCATTTAACCACCCAGATAGCTCAGGAAACCTGTCTGCCTCAAGCCTTAGTCGCATCCATGATGTTCCTCTGCTCTGCAGTCTTCCCTTCCCCCTACCACAGCTTTGCTTCTCATGTCGGTTACATGAAGGTCTAAAAATACTAAATGAAAATCTCCAGAAGTAAGTAATTCATTTGTTTTTAAACCACAGCCTGCTCAGAGTATCATGATAAAAATTCATGGTGTCCCCCTTCATCCTGTCTGGATGTGAGTCATCCCTTTGTGCAGTGTATCCACACTGTGTGTGCTATTCACCTATCAGTAGTTTAGTAGGCACTGCAATGGTCAGTTCAACTGTTGTGTTCAAGCGACCTAACAAGCCTGTGGTTGAAGAGTGGTCATGGTGACAACTTGAATATGTGAAAGAGAAGCTATAAGTGCATCTTTTAGGTGAAAGGTGAAAGCTTATTGTGTTCGTGTTCCCAGAAAAGAAGCACAGTATATACAGGGCCTGATATTTGATACAGGTCTTGTATATACAGAGCTTCTGCTGCCCAGTGGAGGGTTTGTTCTTCACAGACAGGGCAGCTGCTGTGACACTAGCAGGTTCTGGGGCTTAGCACATGGACCAGTTTGGGGCCATGGTTCCTACTATAGAGACAAATTATCTGTCAGATATCTGTTCTGTCTAGAGGGCAAGTCTGAAGTCAGAGGTATCCAGTAAAAGGGGACCTAGTGAACACAGAAATATATACAGCCCACACTTTATGGGTCATCCTGATTTTATTAACTTTAAAAGATATTTCTTGGGAAGGTTGGGGGATTCAGAGTAGGTTACACATATATATATTTTTCTTCAGTTTTAGCTCGTCTTCATTACAAAATGTTCCCAAAGATAAATATTGTGGAATAGAGCACAGCCATTTTTGTTTATTTGTTTAAGAAATGCAGCCTCAATCTATTTTCCATCTGGGCTATTTTTGAATAGTAATCGAGAAACACATTTCAATGTGAAATCAATTCTGAATAGAGACAGGACTGACCACCAAGATACCAGACTGTCACAAACTGTAAGCTGAACAGTTAAGTCCTGGAAAATTATCCAAACATTTCAGATGTGACCATCACTCAACAGAAACCATTATTCATACAAGTAGTACTCAGAATCCTTTAAACTGACAGACACGAGGAATGGAAAGAACAAAAACAGTTGTCTATAGTTTTTCTACCTTCTTACTTTGTGTGATACTTAAACAACTAAATAGTAAGAGTCATTATACCCATCAACATATAATCAAAAGTTTTCCTTCAAACTTTACGCCTCAAAAGAATACCCATAGAAATTCATAATATCTTTCACATGCATTTTAATATAATTTTTGTAACAAAAAACGGACATGGAAAGTAATTTGTTGCTAAACATTGCTTCTTTTTTTTTTTTTTTTTTTTTTGAGACAGGGTCTCGCTTTGTAGTTTAGGCTGGCTCCGAGCTCACTATGTAGCCCAGGCAAGGCTTGAACTCAGCAATCCTCCCGTCTCTGCCTCCCAAGTGCTGGGATTACAGGCGTGAGCCACCACACCCATCACTGTGGTATGCGGTATTGATGGTTGGTGGGCGTGAGTCTCCACGCCCAGCACTGTATGTGGTTTCTGGGGATGGAACTCAGGACCTTGAGTTTGCGAGGCAGGTGCCAGAACCTCTGAGCTAACCCTCCGGCCTAAACATTGCTTCTTATGTACTTACCAAAATTACTTTTCTACAAAAAGTCCTTAACTGATAACTTAATGAAAATATCACCCCCATCTTTTTTCTAATATTTTTTGTAAAGTATTTTTAGGTAAAGTATATGAACCATAATATCTCACCTTTAAATTTTTCAACATACTGTACCTCTTTCAAAAATAAAACCATTTTCTTACATAAGGATAATGCCACTGTCACAGACAGGTTGGTATTTCATTCTTGCCTTCCCCCAAACCGTTAATTAGCAAGGTCAAGGCACTATGTGCTTTTGTGTCTGACGTCTTCTTGCCTTTCTCTGCATGTGTTGTATTATTGTACTTTGTTGGAAACATGCACTATTGCTGAACTGGGTCTATTGGGCATGACATTGATTTCCAACTGTTAATTTTAACTAAAAGCCCTAGATGGTGAGGACTAGGCTTTGGGAAACAGGTTCTCAGTCTAGTGACTCAGGCACGTCACATAGCAGCTTGGGGTTTGTGATGGAGGATCTTTGCCAGTGAGTTCTTTTTCATGTAGAGAATCAGTGTTACCATTGTGTGTCTTGAAGCAGGGGTTAAAAACTAGCTCTGAAACTGATTTTGAATTGGGAAAAATCTTACTTTCCATTTCTCACCAGAAAGGATTATTTTTATTCTGTGACAGGTTACTGACAAAAACCAAATGACCAACCAACAGCCACAGCAGAGAACTTGGTGCTCTGTTCAGTTTATAGGGTATGCAATGCACAGGGGAAACATTGCTAGCAATGAAAAAGCTGGATAATCTATAGATCACTGGTGTGCCAAGTGGCCATGTAGCTGCACCCTGGGGACAGATTCTCATGGGACTTGGGGACACAGGTCCATACCCACCCTTGCCTTCTGTGGCCTCCCCATTGTGCTGAGAGGGCTAGGACAGGGGAGCAGGCCATAGGAATTGGACTGCCACCCAAGGGAGGCCAGGGTCCTTGCTGTTGCTTCTGTGGCCCTAAACCCAGTGGAAGGTGACAGCATTTTGCTTAGGTTCCTGGAGAGAGAGGTACATACACAGCACCATGGTCCAGAAGGACCAGAAACCTGCCATCCTCAGCTAAAAGAAAGGGATGGTGGCCCAGGGAGGTTGGGCCCCTCTTGCTCTAAACCTCCACAGAGGAGAAACTTTGCTACCCCAGAACTAGGGGCCCAGAGCTTCCTCTAAAAAATGACCAAGAGCCTCTCAGTTCCATCATAAGCAAGAGTAGGAAACATCAACATCAGTCTTCCTCAGTGGTGAATGTGGACACGTGTTGAGAGCCCAGGACTACACAGATACACTGTGGGTGGTGGAAAGGGGCAGCACAAGGTGTCTCAGCCTTTAGTATTGGTTTATATAATGTCTAGCACTTGATCAACAATTAGAAAACATAAATCAGGCCAGACAAGTAGAATACCAGCCACTGTCTTAATTGATGCAGACCCTGGAAACAATAGATAGCCGTAGGGTAAGTGTACTCAAAACAATAAAAGATCTGGTAGAAATGTTGAACGGTGTGTATAGACAGATACGCAATTTCAAGAGATTAAAACTCTAAAGATGAGTCAAATTGATATGCTAGAAGCTCATAAAAGTGATACCAGAAAGGAGGCATTTTTTTAACAGGCTGACTGATGGACTGGACACAGCAATGGAAATAAAACCAGAGAACTCAAAGTTGGTAAATTGAAAATGTAAATGCTACATTTCTCTTATCTGTCAGAGATATTGAATTTGCATTTAAAAACCTCTTCCACTTAAAGCTTTCAAGACTAGATTGATTCTATCAAGTGTTTAAGGAATAAATAGCACTAATCCTACAGAAAAGTGTGTGGAAACTATAAGAGGGGGGATTTCTTCCTAACCAAAACCAAAGACATAGGAGAAACAATATTACAGAGGAATGTCTTTCATGCACAGAATGGAAAGTTGAAACCAGCAAATTTAAGAGAATAATACACCATATTGAAGGAAAAATTATTCCAAAAATAAAATGTCTAACATTTGAAAATAAACTGGAATAATTTATTATATTAACAAAATAACAAAGAAATACCACATGATCATATCAGCATATGCCTAATAATCACTGAGCAAAGTTCAAATCCATTCCCAGTAAATACTGTCAAAATTATGATTTAGAAGGCCCATCTTCAGTGTTTTAAGAGAAGAAATGCTGACATGGTTGATGGTGAATGATGATTTTTTCCCCTGAAGATTGGAAACAAGGATGTTTAGTTGCATGGCTTCTCTTCAGCATTACAGTGGAAATTACTGACAGTGCAATAGGGCAAAACAAGAAAAAGGGAAAGAAGTATAGCCATATAAATTGGAAAGGAAGAAATAAAACTGCATTCATTTGCAAACAATATGATGATTTACACAAAATATTACCAATTATTTACAAAAAAACTAAGACTAGTGAGCTTAAAAAGATTGGAGGCTATAAGGCAAACATTGAAGTCAACTGTATTTCATAGATTAAAAAAACCTGGAAAATGAAATTGAAATGATATATACAATTACATTCAAAAAATTAAATACTTAGGGGTAAATCTTATAAATGTGCAAAGTTTGTATACCAAAAACTATAAAACACTACAGAGAGATGAAAAAAGATTCGAGTTATACAGATAATGAGTTTTCAAGTCAGGGTTCAGGAGACTCAGCACTGAGGTCTGCCTACCACACAGATTCTAAGATTCAATGTGACACCAATCAAAGCAGCATTATTTTTTCTAATAAAGTTAGACAAATTATTTTTAACTTATATGGATATGCGAAAGACTTAGAATAGTCAAAAGAACTTTGCAAACCAAGAATAGTTTGAGTACTCATATTCAGGTTTAAAGCCATGCACAGAGACACAAGAATTAAGATAGTGTAATATTGGCATAAAAACAGAAGTGTCAATAAAATGAACAAAAGGAAACTTGTGTGATTCAGGTCAATTGATTTTTTTTTTTTTTGAGACAGGGTCTTACTTTGTAGTTCAGGCTGGCTCTGAGCTCACTATGTAGCCCAGGCAAGCCTCGAACTAAGCGATCCTCCTGTCTCTGCCTCTCGAGTGCTGGGATTACAGGTGTGAGCCACCACGCCCGGTACTGTGGTTTGTGGTATTGATGGCTGGTGGGCGTGAGTCACCATGCCCAGCATTGTATGTGGTTACCGGAGATTGAACTCAGGACCTTGTGCTTGCGAGGCAGGCGCCGGAACCACTGAGCTAATCCTCCGGCCCAGGTCAATTGATTTTTGATGTAGATATCAGGTGAAGTCTATGTGGGGAGAGACCATCTTTTTTTTAAATTGAATTCTTTATTGGTACAACTTATATACATCTCACAATCACATATAACATTGGGGAATTTGTACCAGTATATGACACAAGTTAATTCTCATTTTTACCCATATCCCTACCCATCCACACCTCCCCACCCCTTTTATACATACTCTTTTATTTTCTTTCTGTATCGTATTTATTCCTCCCCCTCATTACATTCCCACACCAAATTTCCTATGGAAATTTCCCACTCTACAAAAGCTGTCACACTTTCTAGAGCTCATTTGCATCTACAGGTGTTCATGTCAAAGAGAAGATCCGGAATTTGCCTATCTGTGATCTATTGATTTCACTTATTAGTATATCCTCCAGGTGTCTCCATTTGCACCTAAATGGATTGATCTTGTCATTCTTTATTGGAGAGTAATACTCCATTTTATAAAAAAAAACACATCTTCTTTATCCAGTCTCCAGCTGATGGGCATTTGGGTTGTTTCCAAGATTGAGCTATCAGGAACTGAGCGGCTATGAACAAGGATGTACATCTGTCTTTCCAATGTGATTTTTAAAATTCTTTTGGGTATATTCCTAGCAGGAATGGCTATAATCCCACAACTACTATACAGATTTGATGCAATTCCAATTGAAAGTCCGATGCTATACTTCATAGAGCTAGAGAAAATAATACAAAAATTCATCTGGAAACACAAGAAACCTAGAATAGCAAAAGCAATTCTAAGCAACCATGACATGGCAGGAGGTATTACAATCCCCAATTTAAAACTCTACTATAAAGCTGCTGTGATAAAAACTGCATGGTACTGGCAAAGTAACAGACCCGAGGACCAGTGGAATAGATTAGAAGACCCAGAAACAACTCCAGGTACACTAAGCCACCTTATCTTTGACAAAGGAGGCAAACATCCCCAATGGAAGAAAGACAGCTTCTTTAACAAATGTTGCTGGAAAAACTGGGCTTTAAACCTGCCAAAAGCTAAAGCTAGACCTATCTCTTTCACCATGCACAAAACTAAACTCACAATGGATACGAGACTTAAACATTGAAACAGAAACAATAAGCCAGCTGGAAAACAGGCTAGGTAAAACTCTTGGAGACATTGGCTTAGGCAGAGACTATGAATAAAACCTCTCTAGCACAAGAACTAGCAGAAAGAATCAACAAGTGGGATCTCATCCTACTGAAAAGCTTCTGTGCAGCAAAGGGAGAGACCATCTTTTTAACAAATGATGTTTGAAAAACTAGATATTTATAAATGAAAAATGTCTCATGACATGTACTTACAAAACTTTGATAAGTAACTAGAAATGGGGCATTGATCTAAATGTAAGAACTACAATATTAACAGTGATGGAAGGAACATGATTGGACTAGTCAAAGGTCTTTTGGGCAGGACACAAAAAACATGATCTCTAAAGAAAAAACTAAATAAGTAGGACTCCATAAAAATAAGAACTTCTGACCTTCAGAAGCCATTTTCAGAAAAACCAATAGGCTGGAAAGACTGGGAGAAAATATATTCAAAACATAACTGATAAAGTATTTAAACTCACATTTTTTTTTTTTTTTTGAGACAGGGTCTCACTTTGTAGTTCAGGTTGACTCTGAGCTCACTATGTAGCCTAGGCAAACCTCGAACTCAGCAATCCTCCTGTCTCTGCCTCCCAAGTGCTGGGATTATAGGCGTGAGCCACCACGCCCGGCACTGTGGTATGTGGTATTGATTGTTGGTGGGCATGAGTCTCCACACCCAGCATTGTATGTGGTTACTGGGATCGAACTCAGGACCTTGAGTTTGCAAGGCAGGCGCCAGAACCTCTGAGCTAACCCTCCGGCCCTGAACTCACATTTTATAATGACTTCTTATAGCTAGAAAGAAAGTAGACAACACTCAGTTAAAAAAAAATATTGGCCAGTGATGTGAATAGACATTTAACAAAGATACAAGAATGTCAAATGAGTACCCAAAATGATGTTCAGCATTGTTAGTTATTAAGAAATGCAAATTAAAACCACAGTGAGATACCACTGTGTACTAACTGGAGTGGCCAAAAGTCTGACAGTATTTAGTGCTGACAAAGTTGTGAAATATAAGACTGTCCTCTGTCATAGGTTGGAAAGCAAAGTGACAGCTACTTTGGAAAATAGTTGGGCAAGGCTGGGGATTTAGCTCAGTGGTTCTGGCAACTGCCTTGCAAGCACAAGTTCCTGAGTTCACTCCCAGGTACAAAACAAAACAAAACAAAACAAAAGTTGGTCAGTATAAATTACACAACATATAACTCTAGAGTTCTACTCCCAGATGTAATATGTGTCCACAGAATGCTTACAAGGGACATTTATAACAGTTTTATTCCTCTCTCTCTCTCTCTCTCTCTCTCTCTCTCTCTCTCACACACACACACACACACACACACACACATATGCAATTGGGCCAGTCTGAAAGCTGATTAACTTTTTGAATGGATAAATTGTATGGCACCTCTACCCATAGGATTCTTCATACCAATAAAAGAACAAATCAAAGGTATGTATAGCATCATGGAACATCTCAGAAATACCAGGGTACTTGAAAGAAGCCAAGACCCTAAATGCTATACCTTCTCTACTCTACTTCTACATGTAGATCAATGATTTCCAGGAGATGTGGACTACAGCAGCAAACTGAGCACAGAGAAAGAGAGGGGAAGATTTTAGGCTGGGGAAATGTCCTATGTTGAGGATGTGTCACCTAAGGATTTAGCTAAGTTCATTGATGTGAATTTTCCCGCACATAGCTTTTGTCTCGATAAATCTAACTTCCAAAAATATAAACTCTGGAGAATATCACTGTCAAGGGGGTAGATAACAAAGGAAAAGCCTATAATCAGTCATAAAGTCTATTAATTTGAGCTTCATTAATACAGATTGTAAATTATTTCATTTTTACCATTCCTGAAAATTTCCTTCATAAGGTTGAATAGGCTCTTTCATCAGGTCTATATTTTCCTCTCTTTTCTAAGTTTTAGTTTCATCTTTTGTGTGGATATTTGTACAATCAACTCCCTTTACCCATGGTTCTGCATCATAAATTTAATCAACCATAAATTCAAAGAAAATTACCTCTGTCCTTAACATTACTGTTTTTTTCCCTAAACAAGCATAACTATTTACACAGCATTTACCTTGCATTAGGTATCATAATAATTTACAGATGATTTGAACAACAGAGTTGTTAGATATAAACACTGCACAATTTTATGTAAGAGCCTAAGCATCCTAGATGTTGGTAGCCATGGGGAGACCTGGCCTCAATCTCCAGATCCCAGAGGAAGAATTTGCTTCATGGTTGTGAGGATGGAATGAGATGACACCATGAAAGTGGTTGGCTAAATGCCTGCACATGGTTAGTAGTCGCTAACGTTCACTACTATGATTATTTGTGTTATCATATGAGAAAAAGTTTGCTAAACATCTGAATTAGACAACTTAAATTGCTTTTACATAAAACAGGAAGCTGTTTCAAAAACACTGCCAAGATTTATTTGCCATGAGACATTCTAATGTGAAATTTATGAACAAAATTTGCTCCTTAAGGTTGAACTATGAGTGCTTACACTTATAGAGTGAAAACATTGACACATCAACTCATGATTTTCATTAATTCAATTTCCCCAGTTGGCTCAAATCAATAACATTGACCATCAAAACTAAAAATCTGGTAAAAATCTGTTCATTTTTTTTCTAGACCTTATGTATTTTTTAACATTTATATCATGGACAGTCCAACTTTGCCAGTATTCTTCTTGAGAGGATTCTGATAGATTTGAGTCAAGGAGAGGGTGGTTTCTCATGATCTTAGTGGAGTTGCCACAGAAAGGACACTGCCAAAGTCCGTCCAGCTGCTCTCAAGGCTGTGGATAAGTGTAGCACGGGAAAGTATTGCCTGGAGATTCAAGTCCGGGAGCTGGGCTTCGTTAAGAATGGGTTCAAACTGGATTCAAATCCAAGCCCAGCTCCTCCCCTGTCTGTACTGACAGTTTAGGTCTCCACTCGGCTCTGCTGGATCTGCCCAAGCAACAATTCAACATGTGGAAATCTGACTCACCTTCACCCTTCTGATATTCCCCCTGTATTCCTGGGCTGGTAATTCCTGTCATGCTCAGCCCTTTCCTTCTTTTTTTCTTCTCTTTCCTATGATCATTAAAAATAGCCCTTGACTGGGTCGGAGATTTAGCTCAGTGGTTCCGGTGCCTGCCTTGCAAGGGCAAGGCCCTGAGTTCGATCCTGGTAACCACATACAATGCTGGGCGTGGTGACTCACGCCTACCAGCCATCCATACCACATACCACAGTGCCGGGCGTGGTGGCTCACGCCTGTAATCCCGGCACTCGGGAGACAGAGACAGGAGGATTGCTGAGTTCCAGGCTTGCCTGGGCTACATAGTGAGTTGAGGGCCAGCCTGAACTACAAAGCGAGACCTTGTCTCAAACAAACAAACAAAAAAAATAAAATCAAAAATAGCCCTTGATTGACTCAAGGCAAACTAAAAATCTGGTATGCATTTTCATGTTCTTCTTTGGTCAGACTGTGTATCTCATCAATCATTTTTGGGGTGCTCAATTTATTTCTATTTAGTTGTTTGACATTTCCTGAGTTTTGGTATTTTTTACTATAGCCTTTTGCTGCTAAAAACTGTTCCCCTGAGGACTAAGCTCCTTTGCTCCATCCTGCTCCTTCATGCCATCCCATCACGATGCTTTTACATTAAAGCCAGCAGACCATGGATGGAAATTGTGAGCAAGTTAAAGCTCTCCTTTAAATTGTGGGTGTTAAGTGTTTTGTCTCAGCAAGGGAAAAGCTGACTAATTCATCTAAGATGTACAGCATGGTATTTGGATCCACACATACACAACAGCTTAGTACAGTCTAGATAATTAGCAAATCCATCTTTTCACATAGTTAACATTTTTATATTTATTTTTGTGATGAGTACATTTAAGGTCTATTCTTGTAGCAAATTTCCAGCATACTGTAAGGGATTACTAACAGTAGTCCTGACACTTTATACTAGATTTCTAGAACTTGCTCATCCCAGAGGACAGACTATATCCTTTGGCCAACATTCTCCACCCTACATGCCCAGTGTCCACCACTTTGCACTCTGCTTCTGTGCTGAAGTTGGGTTTAAAAATTAAATCTGAGGGCTGGAGGGTTAGCTGCCTCGCAAGCGTAAGGTCCTGAGTTTGAACCACATACAATTCTGGGTGTGGAGACTCACGCCCACCAACAATCAGTACCACATACCACAGTGCCGGGCGTGGTGGCTCATGCCTATAATCCCAGCACTCGGGAGGCAGAGACAGGAGGATTGCTGAGTTCGAAGCTTGCCTAGGCTACATAGTGAGCTCAGAGCCAGCCTGAACTACAAAGTGAGACCCTGTCTCAGAATAAAAAAAAAATTAAAAAAAAATTAAATCTGAGCTCCCAAAGAGAATACGGGCTGGTTATATAAGTTTTTTTTTTTTTTAACATCTACACATTTAAACACAGCCTTTCATAGAGTGTGAGATTGGTGTGAGATTGATTTATCCCTATAGGTGGTCAAGGACACTCTGTAAATCAGTAGACAAAGCTCTATACGTGAGTTTCTTGTATGTTCCGTTCACAGTATCAGTAGCTGTGTGTATGCAGCTGAAACCAAGGCCTCCAGGTCTCCATAGTGCTCATAGGTGGCTGCAAACAGCAGATTTTCACACTTTAAACATAACTAAGATGTGCATATTTTGTCTCATTTCCTCAGGACATTAGGAACACAACATATTAATTTTTAGATTAAGGATATAAGATACTTGTCAATGTAGAGTTTATTTGGAGGACAAATAAAAGTATAGACAGATATATTCTATTCTCCAATTATTCCAGCTACTTAATACAATTCACATGTTTTCCTCAGTAAAACTTAAAATACCCACCAACCTAGAAAAATTTCCCAAAAAGAATGTCTATTTATGTCCACAGTGTTTTCAGTGACTCACTGTTGTACTTGCTTGGATTCATTGTTTCAGACTTGTTTAATCCAGTCTTCTTGATTTTCTACTCATGATTGTTGGGGTGAGGGTGACAACCAGATGGAGGGACCTGTTGTTTCTTGCTGTGGGATTCATTTGTGCTGTTCTCTGAATGTCTGTGTCCTCCCAAATTCTTATGCTTAAGTCCAGCCCCCTCAGGTGATGGTGTGGGAGGTGATGAGGTTAGGAGGGTGGGCTCCATGAGTCAGATTAGCACCCTTTAGAGAGGTTCCCCCTCCCTGAAAGCTCCCTCACCCTCTAGCACATGAAAAGACAGCATGAAGATGCCACCTGTGCACCAGGAACTGGGTGCTCACTAGACCAGTCACTGTTGTACCTTCATCATGGGAGCAGCCTCCAGAACTCTGAGAAATAAATGCTTGCTGTTTGTAAACCACATTCTCTACCTTCTCCTTGGTATTCTGTGATAGAGGCCCAAGTGAACTAGAGAGTTTACCGGGATGCCCCTTAGTCCAGGTAACATCAGACTGACTCCATGAGGAATATTAGAAATTAGAATTCCTGGTTGTTTTTTTAATGAAATTGCAGCTGGATTCCTGAAAGCACAGCTGTCCTGGGCACATTTACCCATGCCTTGTGCTCAGACTTGTCTTCCCATTGACCCCCATCCCACAGCACTTAGCTCACCTCCCTCTGCTCTTTCCTTCCCATGGACTTTTAAAGGCCCTTTTAATCTATTTGTGGAGAGACCCCATTCTGCCTTATTGCCGATGTGTGAAAGATGTTAGATTTTCACTTCCACTAGAGGCCGGGAAGGAGAGGAGGAAGCCCCTGGGGTTTCTCCTCTGGGAAGGAGCTTCCCAAATGGGGCCCCCACTGTGGAAGGCAAGGCTGCAGCACAGTGTCCTTGGCTGTAACTGTTTTAGTGTGGTTTCTCTTTATAAGTTGCAAATGCACATGTGCATATGCATATCCACACACAAAATGATTGGGTTTGGGACCAAATCGAGAATTCAAGCTTGTTTTTAAGTGAAAATGACTGTAGAAAGGTGGGCAGCGTGGTGTAGCTTCCTAGACGGTGGAAAATCACAGACTGTCTCTGTAGTGCAGTGCAGGCTGCCCAGGCTGGCAGGCTGTGTTGCAGTGGTCTTCAGACAGACTGGTATGTAGGTGAGAGCCTACACACACGAGCACAGGTGTGTACTGTGCATGGCAGCACAGGGATGGAGCTGTTGAGGAGGGTAGGATGGGATCTGCACAGGGACGCGGACAATGTGCCTCAGGGGAGAGTGCACGGCTGCTTCCCAATCGTGTGTTGCCGCTGTAACGTGAGCAGCTCTGGACTCTTCATCTACTTCTGCTGGAGCAAAACACTCCAAGGTTTTTTCTATGGAATGTGAATAGATTGTACTTTCCTAGCCAGAAAGGCTCATCTCTAGTTTTAATTGCCACGTTCACTTTCTCGGCAATGATATGCCTGTTGGTTCTCTATGTGGCATAATTTCTGTTCCTGCACATGAAATTATATTGAACAGTGTTGGTCAATTGCAGAGTTTGGGGAACAGTATCATGAATGCTCTTGTCTCCGTTTGCAACTTCAGCAAGCGTCACTCAGGAAATCTTCTCCTGCTCGCACCCAGGCCTTCAGTACGCCCGCCCTCCTCAGATGAGTATGAAGAAACTCACTTTTGTATCCTTCCAGTGACAACTATTTCCAGAAGCTTCTCTAAAGATTAGATTAGGTCAGTCTCTAGACACACAATAATACACACACACACACATGCACACACACACGCAAAACAATGACAGTGCATAAAATCTGATAATTTTTTTTTTTTTTTTGCTTTTTGAGACAGGGTCTCGCGTTGTAGTTCAGGCTGGCCCTGAGCTCACTATGGCGCCCAGGCAAGCCGCCGCGAACTCAGCAATCCTCCTGTCTCTGCCTCCCGAGTGCTGGGATTACAGGCGTGAGCCACCACGTCCGGCATTGTGGTTACCGGGGATTGAACCCAGGACCTTGCACTTGCGAGGCAGGCGCCGGAACCACTGAGCTAACCCTCCGGCCCAAATCTGATAATTTTTAATATCAACTGTTAAGTCTCAAGCTTTCTCTGACTATATGGTTCTTAATAGTTTGAATAAGGATACACATGGGGTTTCTGTACAGTTTGCACAGCAGACACTGGATAACGACATTCCAGACCATGGCAGACTGTACATACGACAATGATCCTGCAAGACCATGATGCAGTGGAGAGCTTCCTGTTGGCAGCTATTTTTACTGGGCCTTTTCCGTGTTCAGACTGGCTTCACTGCACAAGTTCATATTCCGGTAACATCTACCCACCACACTCGGTGCAGTGCACAGGTGGGACACCCAGGAGCAGCAGGAAAGTTGTGTGTCCCAGCACTGTGGTACTGTCCAGGTTTGCTAAATGCCATGTATGATGTTTGCATGGTGAGATCACCTATGGACTATTTCCTAGAAAACGTCCCCATTTTTTTTTTTTTTTTTTTGCTTTTTTGAGACAGGGTCTTGCTTTGTAGTTCAGGCTGGCCCTGAGCTCACTATGGTGCCCAGGCAAGCCGCCGCGAACTCAGCAATCCTCCTGTCTCTGCCTCCCGAGTGCTGGGATTACAGGCGTGAGCTACCACGCCCAGCATTGTGGTATGTGGTGTTGATTGTTGGTGGGCGTGTCTCCACTCCCAGCATTATATGTGGTTACCGGGGATCGAACTCAGGTCCTTGCGCTTGCGAGGCAGGTGCCGGAACCACTGAGCTAACCCTCCGGCCCAACGTCCCCATTATTAAGCAGCACAGTTGGTTCTTATGCCTCTTGAATCTCATTCAATTTGTGTTCTCCTTCCCATCTTTTCAATATTTTATATTTTTCTTTGTTAAAGAAGCTGGGTCATTTGTCCTTAGTGCTCTCAACATTCTGGGTAGAACTAAAAGCTTCCTTTTTGGGTCTTTGAGTGGCTGCCTTCTATTTCCTGCACCCCATAAGTTAGATCTAAGATCTTCATTATATCCAAGTTGATTACTTTTTGTTTGATTTAATTATGTCTACCTTCCAGGTGGGGTTTATGTCTCTGTTCATGTCTGGCTGTCTTCCGTTATAGTAGCAACCACCATCATTGGTCACTGCTGAGGCCCATGAACTTGACAAGAGGTACAGAATAGTTATACCCAAATCCTACCACTACTTTCTTCATTGCATAGCAGGAATATTTTCTTAAAAGAAGCTTATAATTTTTCCAAGAAAGTTTGTTTTAGGAACCATACAATTTTGTATAGAAATTCAGTTTCAGGGTCCTTTTTGGGAAGTTGTAAGATCTGTGAACTTGGAGCCTTCATTTATTTATTCAGAAACCTATACTGAGCCCTGTGTGCCTGACCCTGTTCCCAGGATGGGTATTCAGAGTGGACAAAGCAGACAATGAATGTTCTTGTGTCACTTTTTTGGTGGTTCTGGGGATCAAACCCTTGGGTACTGTGCCATTAAGCTATGTCCCCAACCCCTTTTATTTTGAAACATAGTCTTGCTAAGTTGCCCAGGTGGGACTTGAATTTGCATTCCTTCTCCCTCAGCCCTCAATTCTGGGATTACAGACTGTGTTAGTATTTTTAGTGGGTTGGAACAGACCTACAGGCAAATACATGAAATAAATTATTCTAGGGAGGTGGACAGGCACAGAAAGCCAGGATGGGAATGTGAGTCAATGTTAGGTGACCTCTTTCTGTCAGTCTCATAGGCCTGCACTGCCAAGTGCCAGGCAGTGGGCTGCAATAACATGAAGCCATTTTCCCACAGATCTGGGGGCTGGAAACCCAAGGCCCAGGTGCTGGCAGGGATGTTTCTCCTGAGGTGTCTCTCTTTGGCCTGCAGACAGTATCTCTTTGCTCTTTCTTCTGTGCACCCAAATCCCAAGCATCTCTCAGTGTGCCTTATTTCTTCTCCTTATAAGGACACCAATCAGATTGGATTAGGCCCCAATTTCATGGCTTCATTTTAACTTGCTTATCTATTAAAAGATCCTGTCTCCAGACACTGTGATTTTTCGAGTTACTGGGGTTAAGGGTTTCGACACATGGAATTTTCAGGGGGAAGAGCGCAACTCAGACCCTAACCTTGTTGAAAATGTGCACTTTAAAGATGACTTTAAAGGTTTGCTTTAAAGATGACTCTATTGTTTCAATGGGCCAAGGTAGCTGGAGGAGAGGGAGCAGGAGAGCAGTGGGCTGATCACCCTACCGGCCAGGTAGATGCCTCCCCTCTGACCTAAGGTGTGCAGATCATTTCCCTGTTTCCCACTCAGGACGGTCCCATCCTCCGTGGGACACGCACCGTTCTCACCTCGTTCCTGCTGCAGTGTCCATGTCCTCTGCGTGCTCTGTGGGCTGTGCGGTGCTGTGGTCGTTGCCTATTATTCCTGGGATGCCTACCAGAAAATGCCCGAGGAGTACTTCTCTAGTGTTATGTGGTCACCTCTATACCTTAAAAAGATGGCCACTTTTTGGAATAATATTTGAAATTTGCCTAATTTTATTTTATATTTTCATTCCTTTATTGTCATGAGTGTATGGAGTGCTCATGTCCTCACTTTGATAGCCTGAGTCAGTGTCCAAATCTCATCAGCCCCAGGCTTATTGTTCCCAGAAAGCCCTGTCATTGTTCCTTAGATCTCTGTCAGAAAAATGCTATTTTGTGTTATGTTTAAAAATTCACCCATGAATGGGTCCTGTTAACTTTTACATTCTTTACAACTTAGCTAAGGAGGAGTGATTTCAAATAATATCCCCTAATTGGTAACAGTGCAGTTATGACATAGTAATTAGCTAATTAAGTAAAATAATTAAGGTTATCATAAATGGGTTAATCACTTTCTGCTAAGAAGGAAGTCTGCCTTTGTGATAAGAGTAGTCTGAAATTTAATGAACATACTTCTCTCCAAGCATTATTAAAGTAATGAGTTTTTCTATAGCATTCATAATTCAAACTTACAGGCCAACCCTTCTTGAAATTATTGTAGTAAACCTTCAGTATCATAAGAAATACTGTCTTCTACACACTCAGATTTAAAGTACTAAAATGGGACCTCGCTTTAAATTACATATAGCAGGAGTGTGTTTTCTAACCCACTCTTTCACACTTGCATCAAAAGCAGAGCTCTTCTTCACACTGGGCTTCTCATCAAATCCACTGACTTAACCTACATACCTGCAGCCAGTTCTAATCAAGACTGAGTAAGACATTTGGAGATCCAGACCCAGAAGAGAGGCCCTAACTCAGCCCGACGTCAAGGCAGAGGAAGGAAATCAGGGAAATGTCTCAGGAGGAAAGGGCACCAGAGTAGGACTCAGGAGTATTATTAGGGGCTGGCCAGGCATAAAGGACTGAAGGTGAACAGGGGCTGGCAGTTTTATTGTGAAGATAATAGAATATAGAGAGTTCAAGTAGGAGCAATAGAATGTCTGGAGTTAGAGCAGGTAGAAGAGAAAGTTTAATTTAATTATATGTATATGTCCCATGGCAAAAGGACAAAGATAAGTACAGGTTGCTCAGAGAAGACACTTTTAACTCAATTTTAACCCTGGATTTACAAAGTTCAAGAGGTTGATCCTTCACTTTTGGTGCAATAGGCACACTAACCCCCAAGGTGGGGTAGCAGAAGGCACAGCTCTGCAAAGCTGGGAGCCATAGGTGTTCTTCCCTCAGCCTCATCTTAACCGTCCCCCTGAATATACCCCTCACTGGGACAGAAGCTCACAGCCTGCTTCTGCGGAATGGCCCATAGACCCTGTACTCAAAGTGATCTGTGTCCATCAGGCTGGTTGGAGCCAGATACTTCTGCACAGCAAAGCAGGACACAACCCCGGGAGTGAGGAGAGTCTGTGAAATATTGGCATTATCTGGTCACCACCAGGGTACACTTGAGAGACTATATATTAGGTATGTTATATACCTGTGCTATGTTATAGCATGTCATGTTTTATACTTATATACATGTAATACTATCTTTCATGTAAAAAGTGAGAAATAAACATATATATCTATACATTTGCCAATTTTGCTTTAAAAAGCCACAAAAAAGTACCACATAGATGGGACTCTTCTGAAGTGAATGAAAACTTTCTCCTCTGTGGAATGTGCAGGAATAAAGTAAAAAGGAAGATGATTGGATTAAGATGTCTCAGAGTACACTTTTAAAACTAAGCTTTGGCTTGGACTAGAATGTAGCTCAGTGGTGCCATGCCTGCCTGGCAAATGCAAGGTCTTAAGGTCGATGCACAGTTCCACAAAAACAAAACAGAGTTTTGAACTTTTAGATGGTGTCTTTTTATACTGGAATCCCTGTGGAGAGGCTGATGTTAGATCTGAACCAGGCAAAGTGCAAAATGGCCCAGAAAATAAGGACATAACCAGTGATCAGTAGAAGTATACAGACAGTCACGTAGACTGGTTTAGAGAGGCTCCTATGGGCAAAATTTTTAAAACTCGTGTAACTAAAGTAATGATAATGACGTGGATGAATTTAAAATTGATGAATCTATTGTAACAAAGGAATGATAGAATGTGAAGATTATCATTTTAAAGCCCCCATTTAATACTGACAGTAGGGAGGATGTAGAAAATACCAGACCACTGGCTGTAAGAGAAGTTATTGGGGAGCATTATTGTTGCATGGTCTCAAAGTATCACATTAAAAACTGCTTACTACTGTGTATACCCAGGGGACCTTTTCCATGTGGTGATCTGGTGGACCTTAATCAATAGATCAAAGCATCACTAACCATGTTCTTCCTAAATACATAGCAACACCAATGTAGCATTCTTGCCAAAATGTTTTAATATGATTCTAAGATGAGGAGAAAATTAGAAAAATTCACAATATAGCCAGCTGTGACTCTGCAAAGAGGAAATGGAGGAAGAGAGTTCTAATCAAAGAGTAAGAATGATATAGTATCGAAATGCCTCAATAATTTGATCCTGGGCTTAAATAAAAGGATACAAAACTGTTTGGGGGACAATAAGAGAAGTCTGAATATAAATTATGAATTTTATAACAAATAAATTTGAAATTCCTTCAGCATGATGGTGTTATCATGGTCATGGAGACTATCCTGATCCTAAAAGGAAACATGCTGAAATATTTAGGAGTGAGACAGCAAGATGTTTGTATGTTACTTTCAAATGATTTGGCAAAAGTTGTATGAAAATTGCAGAGAAAGATAAAAGAAAAATTGCAAAACTGTAGCAGTTATCAGGCCAAAGTAAGAACATGGAGGCGGTCATTTGTTGTACTACATTCAAACTGGTGTATAAGTTTGCACGTGTTAAAATATAAGTTGGAGGGAAAGGTGACAGTGAGCTTTGGAGACTCTGCTCCCTGCTGCAGTCCAGGTGTCCACTGTCGAATGAGGCTTCATGAGACTGTTCTACTATCTTAGTGGTACTTGAAGCAGTTCTCCTGTCTTAGAAAGGAAGCATAAGATAGTGTTAGAAATTAGTTGGCTTTATTCCTGTCTGGCCTGTTCTTCGTGGGGAAAAGTTTGATTCTGATTTTTGAGAACTTTCCATGCAGTAGCATAGAGATATCTTGAAATATCTAAGATCAAATCATTTTATATTCACTTAAGTTTCTCCCAAATAGCCAGTAATGGGGAAAGTGCTGCCACCATCTTCCAGTTTAGGCCAGTAACCCATTAGGTAAATATTTTGAGCAGCAAAGGATCTGTGGGTCCTTCCAGGCCATGGTGAAATGGCAGATATGGGCAGGGAGGCCACCATGTAAGAATAAAGCAGGACTTTGCTTACATGAGGTTGGAGGAGAATCCTAACTTTATTTTTAAGATCTCAAGCATTAGGCTGTACTCTAATGATATTATGTTTTTAAAACTGAGGCATAGTTTCTGGGCTTCTTAACTTTGTTACCTTTAGAAGGGGCAGAATTTTCAGTCTGAATGGTTTCTCACAGACTTGGAGCTATGCTAATATGAAGCTAGTGCCCGGAGTGAGCCACACCTTGATCTGAATTTACACCCCTTAGTTGCAGAAGAATTAGTCTATATGAAAAACCAAGGAGAGCCAAAGAGAGGCAAGCAAAACAAACCCCCAAATCCTCTGTCCTTGGTCCTGAAACTCCCCTCAGGCTCAAAACTCCTGCAATCATTCCCTGGGTCTCCAGTCTTGTCACTTTGTCTCTACTGTCATTGCCACTCACCATAGTTCCCTGCTACCTCCCTAAAACGCCCACCTGTTAGCTTAATGTTCCTGTGCACTGGGAAGAGTACAGAAGATGAATAATCAAGCCAATGCCAGCTCTTATTGGAAATTTTCCTTTCACACAGGAGATTTGATCTTAAATTAGTTGATGGTTGTAGGTCTTAAATTACAAATCACATGATATAGTTTTACTGTAAAGTATCTTCATTTGAATTTAGTTTCACTAAATTGAACTGTAAAAGTTTTTGCCTTATTCTAATAACTATAAATTATCAAAGGAGAGAAGATGGTAACAGGCTGTTCCAATGTCTCATCGGTTTGATGCAATAAATGTCCCTGTCTCCTCATATTATATCCAGTAAAGCACTTGGCAAACAGCCTTTGGTGCAGTGGTTTGTGGTCTGGAAATGTGGCCATGCCTTAGTGAGCCTTGCAGGTCCCATTGGATCTCCACATCAGTCAGAGAGAAAATGGGAGAGGTGAAAAATTGTCTGAATAAAAAGGAATGATGGCTATAGGATAATTCCTAAATTCATACTTTGTGTCCATAAAAAGTGGTTGCCATTTTAATTGGTCATGCCCAAACTGCCCACAGCTTGCCTTTCTTTTGCCTTATACCTCAAAATACCATCCTTAAATGCTAGAGTAAACCCTTCTTATCTTTCTAGGATTCATAAGAAAGCACCAACATATGTTGCCAAGATATCTTCCTTTAACTTGAGTGAATAACAATAAACAATTTAAAAGAAATATGTCTTTGCTCTACTGTCTTAAAAGCAACATATACATACATACATACACACACACATATATATGTATATATATATATATAATTTTTAGATTACATTTTTTTTTGAGACAGGGTCTCACTTTGTAGTTCAGGCTGGCCCTGACCTCACTCTGGAGCCCAGGCAAGCCTCGAACTCAGCAATCCTCCTGCCTCTGTCTCCTGAGTGCTGGGATAACAGGCGTGAGCCACCACACCCGGCACTGTGGTATGTGGTATTGATGGCTGGTGGGCATGAGTTACCATTGTGTGTTACCAGGATCGAACTCAGGGCCTTGGGCTTGCGAGGCAGGAGCTGGAACCACTGAGCTAAACCTCCAGCCCTAGATTACATTTTTAAAATAGTATGTCTTAGTTCTTTTCTAGTTAACATGATCTTAAAATCATTTTAAATTACAATTGGCCTTGACAATCCTTTTTTAAAACATGCCATCTATATAGTACTTGATAAGGTGATCCTAGTGCAGTAAAATTTTAGACTTGAAATGCTGGGTGCAGTGGCATGTGCCTGTAATCCTAGTACTCAGGAGTCTGAGGTAGTTCAAGGGCAACTTGAACCATGAGTTCAAGGGCAACCTGACCTCCAGAAGTGTAAGATCATATATTTCTGTTATTTTTAACCACTTACTATATAGCACTTTGCTATAATAGTCCTAGGGAACTAATACAATATGTTAAAAAGGATCTTGGAAAACAAATTAGAAAAGGTAAAATGAATTCATTTCAATGCTTTTAGTATATGACATGAGCAAAGCAGCAGTTTTCACAGAATCACTTCCTAGATGAGGCTGCTCCTGGGGGTGGAGCAGGGGCAGCCACCTGAGCACGACCAGAGCACCAGGTAGGGTGTGTCAGGAGGCATCTGTCCTAATTTCTGGTCTGGGACCTTCTGCCCTCAGCAGGAATGGTGGGCCCCACCACAACTGTAGGCTTTATAAACCTCCCCCCTTGCTCTATCATATGGAAAAGTTATACAATGTGTAATTGGGTTCTAAGGAATAATAATTAAGGTCTGGGTGAGACATATGACACCTTTCAACCTCAACGAGCCACAAACAGAATCAGAGAAAATGGAGATGCACAGAGCTATTTGAGAACAAAAGCTATAAAGCTTCTTTTACTCTGAACTGTCTTATCGTTATTTTCAGCTCCAGATGGAGAATATTCTGACTTTTACGGGAATGTGGTCTCAGTGCTGCTTGGTCCCTGGTGGGATGGGTGTAGTTCACTGCCAACCAAACACCTCTTGCTGTTTTCTCAGTTATGCAGCTGTGAAATTCAGAGATGAAAGATGTGTGAAGCTGTTCAAGTAACCTGATCACGAGGTCACTTGAAAACATGTCAATGAGCAAATTCTTTGAAAAATATTTCAAATTTTTAGTGTAATGCTATTCCCGAGGCAAGATGTGAAGTTGCAGGGAAGGGGGCCTAGGATGCCCAAGAGTGTAGCTGGAAGCCAGTGGTGGGAGCTTTTGCCTGTTCACAGTCTAGCAGGGAGAAGGGAGGGTAGGCATGGAACATGGACACTGCACCAACCACTTCCACTGTGTTCAGTATCATATGAGCGGTATAGGGATATAGAGCTTTGAGAGCATCTGTCAGACACCTTTGGCCTGCTGGGGACGAGGCAGAGCTCACTGTAGAATGACTATACTCAGAATTTCAAAACAACACTTTAGACTTATTGTAAAAGATCAGGAAATGTATTCCTTTCAAAAGGTAAAATGAGGTTTTGCACATTTAAAATCTTAGTCGTTATCAGTAAATATTGATTCTGGCATCCTAAGGTGCTGTGCTTTTAAGGGGTCAGAGTTCACATATGCCTCCCCCAGTGTGGCCAGGGTAAGGTCTTCTGGGCAGCGACGGTGTCTGCTCTCAACAGACTCCCCTTGGGGTCCACTGTATATACTCCCAGCAATGTTGCCCAACTGCACAGAGGACACACACTTAGGAAACACCTATAGTATTTCTCTCCACTGCAGCATGAACAGCTAGCTCCTGGACATAATAACTGTTCTGTCCCCATGAGCTGCCACAAACCAGCTCCCTGCCCAGCCCAAGCTCTCCCTGGACCTTGTGCACAGCCTCATGTAGGCACAAAAGGAAAATAGGAAAGTGGCCACCTAGGGGAGGATTTCAGTCTGGCCCACTGACTGTGGTCATAGCAGCCCACAGACATGGCCAGCAAACTGCTTTTTCTCTCTGAGTGTGAGACTCACTGTCACTGATCTTGAGGACAGAATTAGAGGAGCTTGTACTGAAGCCACTTGAGGTGCAGCTGTGGGGACACAGCACAACTCTGCTGGCCATGTAATGGTAGGGTGCACGGTATGTATTTTCCTCTCCAGAGCTGATACTCCCCATCTGGTCACACTATGTGGTTTAGAAGTGATTGGCCCGGGCCAGGCATGTTGTCAGTGGTGGAGGCCTTGCTGAACATGCAAAACATCCTGGGTTCCATCCCTAGTACTGGGAAAAAAGTAATTTGTTTCCTTTATAATCATTTTAAGTATATTTAGAAGCCTGTCTAGAGGTCCAGGGAGGCAACTTCCTCAGTCCTGTGGACTGGGCCACAGATCTGTTTCTAAAACTAAAAAAACAGCTCCAAATTCTGTGGATGCAGTCACTTCATTCTATTCACAACACTTATTTTCTATAAAGTTGCCACAAAGTCAAAATTACAGAATACTGAGCCATTGCTCCTGGGGAAATACAGTGTTCATCTTCTCCCAGCCTGTGTGCATAGCACTTGTCAGCCAGTCGCTACATGATCTTGCTTTGGGCATTTCTCTTCGGACACCATATTTAATATGCTGTGGCCAAGGATACGTTTACCTGTGCCTGAGCACAGTGCTGTTGTCTTTGTTGTGGTCCTTGTTTTGTTGTTCAGTGGGGTTGTGCTGGCGGGAGGGTGAGCAGGGACACAAGAATCAACACACTGATTCTTAGTTGAGGGAGGAAGCTTCTTCTTTATTGCATGTAGGGTTTTTTTCTTTTATAGAGGATGGGAGGGGAAAAGGGAGCATGTCTCAAGGGGATAGGTGGGCTCGTGGTGATGTGGTTTGAAGTGATTGGGTTAGCTGTGTGATGGGGCTGTTTATGATTGGAGGCTATCTTTGTGTATGTTTTTATAAGGATATTGGTGCTGGCCAACATTTCCCCTTATATACATGTGTGTAAAGGAGGTGAGAGGCTGTGCCTGTTTTAGGTTGTCCACAGCATTAAGGATCTCACCGGCACTGGCTTGCCAACCTGTCATAGAGGTTAGTGGCGACCGGTGCTGGGCTTGTCTTAGGTTGCCCTTAGAGCTAAGGATCTTACCTGTCTTTGGCTCGCCAGTCCTTAACTCATCAAATCATGACTGAGCCTGTCTTAGGTTGTCCCCAGCACTGAGGATCTTACCCTTTAGATGTATGCCCAGGTCAGACTTGAACCTCTTGTGAGTTATGATTTTGCCTCCTAGTAGAATCTAGTGCCTCAGCCAATAGTATGATATTTTTGTAATTATGATGTTACTTCTGTTGGGCCTTCCTTATATGTCACACACGCAGAATTATTAAAATGGTGCCAACAAAGATTATCATGTAAGAGGAGGTTAATATCAGACCTTGTAACCATGTGGACAATTTGTTCCAACCATGGGTGACTCTTTTTTATAATGTTTGCCAAACATTTTCTACAACAAGGAGGTCTAAAGAGGTGGAGTTAATGGCTAAGATAGTTTGGGTGGGTTTGGCCAGATGGGCCAGATCCCTAAACAAGGGATCCCAGGGTTTCCACATATACTGTTCCAAAGCTTTAAAGGTGTTTTGGGTGAGTTGATTGACCATGGTAGCCTGATTATGAAAGGTTATGGAAGTGGTGGCCACTGCTAAGACAGCGGCCACAAGGGAGACAATAATTGCAGTGATGGCCGGAATCCCATGGTCCATGTGAGACCGTTGGGGCCTTTGTACTGGGGTGCTGGTCTTTTGTGGTCTTTTGGCTGGATCAGTGACGATGTTGTTAACAAGGATGGGCAGGAGGAGGAGTGGTGAAGTCATCTATGGAGGTGGCAGGGGGAGCTTGATCAGAGCTGGGTAGTGGTCGTGTGGGAGTATATGGTTGGATGTTTGTCAAGGGTATCCAGAGGGGCTGGGGTTCTTCCTGTGGAAAAATATAAGCATATCCTCACCTAACATAGGAGAGGTACTGAGTCTCTCCATTGATGGGTTAGAGGATCCTTCCATTGTACTAAAAGCAGAAGGGTAAGGAGAGAAAACAGGCTCCAGTGGCAACGGGCCGCCATTTGGCTATTTTTATCAAAAGTGAGGAAGATGAGGGTAAAACAGGCCAAAGCAAGTTTGCCATGTGGAGTAGTGGACCATGGAGAAAGGGGTTGTTTTTTGAGGAGTGTTTTTAAAGTACGATTGGTACGTTCTACAATCACTTGTCTCTAGGAGTTATAGGGGTTGCCTGTTGAATGTTGTATTTTGAAATCAGCTAGGAAATGAGCTAACATTTTGAAAGTGTAGGCTGAGCCATTGTCGATTTTAATCTTGTGAGGGATTCTCATTTGGCAAAAGCAGCCAAAAAGGTGGGAGATGACTTGTTTAGGGTTTTTTTTTTTTTTTTAGACAGGGTCTTGCTAGGTAGTTCAGCCTGGCCTTGAGCTCACTCTGTAGCCCAGGCAAGCCTGGAACTCAGCCATCCTCCTGTCTCTGCCTCCTGAGTGCTGGGATGACAGGCGTGAGCCACCACGCCCGGCACTGTGGTATGCGGTATTGATTGCTGATGGGTGTGAGTCTCCACACCCAGCACTGTATGTGGTTCCTGGGGATCAACTCAGGACCTTGTGCTTGAGAGGCAGGCACTGGAACCACTGAGTTAACCCTCCGGCCTTGTTTAGTTTTTTTTGCCACTGAGTGCAGAGGCACAGACGAAACCTGAGTAGGTATCAGTGCTGACATGAATATATTTAAGGTTTTTAAAGGAGGGGTCATGAGTTCTGTCCATCTGCCAGAGGGAATTGGACTTTAGCCTTCTGGGGTATATACCCTGTGCTGTGAGTGGTCCCAGAGGTAGGAGCAGGCCTCATGAGTAGCAAGCTCAGACTAGCTGTTACATTGTTATGGGGACAAAGAGGGGAACATCTATAAGAGGCTGGAGGAGCACTGATGGAAGAGACGGTGATTGTGAATGGCTAGTGGAAGTTCTGCCATGGAGTCTGATCGGGCTTGGAGGGCAGAGACTGAAGGGCCCTTGATGGAGACTAAGCCGTCAATGATTTGATTACCTTGTGTCAGTGGTCCAGGTAGCCAAGAATGGGGTCTTAAATGTTGTATATAAAGGGGCTCTGTGCATTGTTCTAAAAGTTTTTGAGCCTGAAGAAGCCAACCATCCAGGGGGCTATCCAGCCTAGTTTTGATGTAGGCAAATGGGAGTCCCAGGAGGAGATCAGCCAAGTGTTTGCTGTCAGTAAAAAGGTTAGCAGGTTCATGAAAATCTTGTAAGACAAGGATGATGGCTGTCAATTCTTTGAATTGTACCGAGCCTTGTTTAGACTCTTATTTTTATAAGAGCCGGGGTAAGTAGCCAGGGATATTTTGCTTGGGTAATATCAAAAGTAGATGTAATGCAGTGGACTGCTATCTGGGAAGACTGTGAGTGCATGAGGGATGGGATGTTTGGTAATGGGGTTAGTGAAAACCCAATCCAGTGGTTGAAGCAGTTTGATGATCGGATGGTTTGGCAGGCAATATGAAATTTCTCCAGCGTACCCTTGAAGGGCCCAGGCAAGAGAGTCCTCTAACATTAGAAGAGCCTCGAAATCTCTGACAGTAGTTGGGAGATATATGATGTCAACATCCTTACCAAACGCCTATAGGGATCGCCTCCTAGCCTTTAAAATGAAAGTTGCAAGGAGGCATGTTGATGGGTTGATATGCCTTATAGAAGATCCGAGAGCCCAATGGAAACACTCAATAGGGGTTTGAGACTGCCATAAACAAGCCAGGAGTTTGTGAGGGTGAAGGATTAGAAGGAGGGCCATCAGAGGTTTAGTGGGGTCATATCTATAAAGGAGCACAGCCTGTAGCACTTTATTTACGCCTTTTAAAGCTTCTCTTGCAGCCAGAGTGAGAGAGCGGGGTGATAAGGGGTTGGTATTGCCACACAGCAATTGAAAAAGAGGCTCTAAATGAGAGGTAGGAATAGGTAGCCAGGGATGAGCCCAGTTAATTTGACCTAGAATCTTCTAGAGCTGACATAAGGAGAGTTGTTGGGGACTTGAGATCTTGGGGACCTGGCAAGAGGTGGTGGTTAAGTCTATTTGAACTCTCAGAAATTGTAAGGGTGGCTGTATTTGGACTTTATCTTTACTCATTTGGAACCCTTGTCTTTGGAGTCCCTGTAACAGGACAGAAAAGGTTTGGTGGAACATAGCCTCCTAGGGACAGCACATGAGGATGTCATCCATATAATGGTAAAAGGTGCCTGTAGCCGGTAGGGTCAGCTCATCTAACGTGGCTTTGACTGCGATTTGACAGATTGTGGGACTGTTTTTCATTCCCTGGGGAGGGGCCCACCAGTGGAATCTTAGAGTGGGCTCCTGATTGTTGGGGGGGGTTATAGTGAAGGCAATGCATTGTTGATCTGTCTCATGTAATGAGATAGAGAAGAAGCAGTCTTTGATGTCTAAGGAGGCAATATATTGTCCCCGTGGGATGGCTGACAGGAGTGAGACTCCCACTGGGGTACTCCCAGGGATTTCATGGTCACATTGATTGCCCTGAGAACATGGAGGAAATGAAAATCATCTGTCTTTTTTGAATTATGAAGATGAGGGTATTCCATGAACTTGTGATGGACTTGATATGATGGGCCTGTAATTCTTGGTTAACAAGATGGTGGAGTGTCTCAAGTTTAAATAAAGGCAAGGGCCATTGCTCAACCCATACAGGGGAGTCTGAGGTCCAACACAGCTGAATGGAGATTGATGGAAGGAGACTAGCAGTGACCTTTAATATTGGGGGTGCTGTTCTAGGTCATCAGTAGTGAGGATTGCACCCACTGTCTCAAGTAAGTCATGATCAAGCAAGTTATTAGACATATCTTCTAAAATCAAGGGGCTAAATTTTCCCCAGTGACCATCAGGGTGACTTCAGCTAATGGGAGAAGAGGTGGTCCAGGAGGGGCTTGTGCCACCAACCCCTCTGACTGGGGGGCCTGGGACTAGAGGCCCTTCTTTACAAAGGATGGTTTTATCTGCTCCAGTATCAAAGAGAAATTTAAATTTCTTGTTCACACAAAATAAGGTAAGCCATGGCTTAAAGGTGTCTATAGGTGTGGTCCAGTATACCTGACGAGGAGATGTTGGTTTAAGGGCTTGTGTAGTGGGGGTGTTCCCTTTGAGTGGGGCTGGGAACTGCCCTGCGATTAGTTTAAAGGGGCAGGGTCAGAAGCAGAGGAGGCAGTGGAAAGAGGGGGTGGGGGGAGCCATCTTTATGATATCTGGCTTGGCAGTTGCATTTCCAGTGATATCCTTTTGCACACCATGGGCAAGGAGTGGGGGGCCTCGGGGAAGCAGAGAGGAAGGATTGGGGTGTATCTTAGCAGGTAAGGGGGATGGCTTGGCAGGTGAAGGGGCTGGGGTGGAATGGAGGCCAAGCACAGTGGGCAGAAGGCATAAACATGACCTGGCTGATGGCAGTGCCAACACGTAAGAGGTTGGAGTCTGGGAGGGGTAGTGCTGCAGTGAACACGTCATCAAGTTGTGAAACTAAAACTGAGCCAGCAGGAGCTCTGATTTTTTTTTTTTTTTTTGAGACAGGGTCTCACTTTGTAGTTCAGGCTGGCTGTGAGCTCACTATGTAGCCTAGGCAAACTTCGAACTCAGCAATCCTCCTGTCTCTGCCTCCCGGAGAGTGCTGGGATGACAAATGTGAGCCACCACGCCTGGCACTGTGGTATGTGGTATTGATTGCTGGTGGGCATGAATCTCTACACCCAGCATTGTATGTGGTTACAGGGGATGGAACTCAGGACCTTGCGCTTGCAAGGCAGGTGCCAGAACCACTGAGCTTATCCTCTGGCCCAAGAGCTCTGTTTTTTTAAAAAATTTAATTCTTTATTGGTACAATTTATATACATCTCAAAATCACATATAACATTGGGAAATTTGTACCAGTATATGCCACAAGTTAATTCTCATTTTTACCCATATCCCTACCCACTCCCCCCTCCTCCCCCCTTTATACATGCTCTTTTATTTTCTTTCTGTATCATATTTATTACTTCCCCTCATCACATTCCCACACCAAGTTTCCTATAGAAATATTCCACTCTATAAAAGCTGTCCTACTTTCTAGAACTCATTTGCATCTACAGGTGTTCATGCCAAAGAGAAGATCCGGATATTGTCTATCTGTGATCTATTAATTTCACTTATTAGTATATCCTCCAGGTGTCTCCATTTGCACCTAAATGGATCGATCTTGTCATTCTTTATGGCAGAGTAATACTCCATTTTGTAAAAAAACCACATCTTTATCCACTCTCCAGTTGATGGGCATTTGGGTTGTTTCCAAGATTGAGCTATCACGAACTGAGCTGCTATGAACAAGGGTGTACATCTGTGGGGAGAAAGGAACCCTTCTCCACTGTTGGTGGGATTGCAGACTTGTGCAACCATTGTGGAGAACTGTGTGGAGATTTCTCAGAAAACTAGGACTAGGGGTCCCATTTGACCCTGCTATACCCCTGCTAGGAATATACCCAAAAGAATTTTAAAAAATCACATTGGAAAGGCAGATGTACACCAAGAGCTCTATTTTTGATAGCGAGAATCCAGTTGTCAAGGGACACCTGGTGCAAAGAGGCGAGAGCTGACTGGTAAATTTTTTGAGACCCTTCAAAAATAAGGTCTTTGATTGTAGAATCATGAGCATCCAGGTGGGCAACTTCGGGGGTAACCGCTTCTATGACGTGTTGACAGAAATCAGGAAAAAAGTCACGTTACACTAGTCTTTTGGACAAGTTTAGACATAGGGACTAAGCTGCGGCGTGAGGGCATTTTTTGCCGGGCTTGGAGGGCACAATTGTGAACCTGGTCAAAACAGGGTTGGTTAAATGCAGCCTGAACAGTGACTTGAATATGTGGGCTGACATCTTTGAGTTGGTCCTCTGTTATTGGAACAGGGGATTGTGCAGCTATGGTAATGTGGGCTCACTGTTCACACTCATCAAAGAACATGGCCATAAAGACGAGGAAACCTCCAGGTTGTAAACAAGCGCATGCAAAGTCTAGCCAGTCTTTAGGGCAGTTAACCCCTTGTGCAAAATTATCAAGCAATTGCAGGGCCAGGGGGCTTTGAGGGCCGTGATCAGCAACTGCCGCCTGAAGGTCTTTCCACACCTTAGGGTTAGAGGGTGCACAATATACTTGACCTCCCAGTTAGGTGTAAACAGGGAAGGCCTCACACAGTGAGGAGGAGGGAAGGAAAGGTTTATTAATGGGGGGGCGGAGGGCCAGCATTGTGTGGGGGTTGCAAGCAGCACAAAGGTAATAGAGGGTAGGCTAATCATTAGAGTCATCTTCTGGGATACCATGTAGGAAGAGGGAAGGGGAGGGCATAGTTGAGGAGGTTTGGGGGCGGCACATGTGAGTGGAGCATGGGGCGGGATGGGGGAGGGGCCGCTGAGGTGGCTAGGCGCCATTTTGAGACCATTCAGGGCCAAACAAGACGTTACCTAGTGTATGAAAGTCCTAACATGAACAAAGAAGAGTACAGAGACTGAAGAGGAGGAGGAGAGAAAAGGTGACGATAGCACAAAAGTATGTGGGGGAGGCACGAAGGGAAGGGGACCGAAACAAGTGAATGATGAGAGAAACAAATAGAGGAAAAAAAGAAAAATAATGGCAGGGGAGGGCTGTAGGAGGGCTCCACAAAACATGGGAGCCAGGAGCCAGTCGCCAGCCAGGGGGTCTGAGACTGGGGGTCCTGAAGGGTCCAAAAAGGAAAGGTCGACCAGACGGACAGGGGTCCAGCAGCACCAAAAGGAGTTGTCCTCACTGGACAGAGTAGCCCGGGGGTTAGTTACCAGCCGGGAGGCCTGAGACCGGGGTCCGCAATGGGCAGAGTACTCACCCGAGAGGGGGGCAGGATCACCTGCAGCAGGGCCCCACCTTTGGGCGCCAGTTGTCTTTCTTGTGGTCCTTGTTTTGTTGTTCAGTGGGGTCGTGCTGGCGGGAGGGTGAGCAGGGACACAAGAATCAACACACTGATTCTTGGTCGAGGGAGGAAACTTTATTGTGCTAGGGTATTTTATTTTATAGAAGATTGGAGGGAAAAAGGGAGCATGTTGCAAGGGGATAGGTGGGCTCGTGGTGACGTGGTTTGAAGTGACTGAGTTAGCTGTGTGATGGGGCAGTTTATGATTGGAGGCTATCTTTGTGTGTGTGTTTTATAAGGTTATTGGTGCTAGGCAACACAGTGCTCTAACACATGTGCGTTCTCTACAAGGCTCATCCCAGCCTCCATGTGTGGGGACCCCAGGCAACCCTACAGCCATCCACTTGGGGCACACTGAGCAGGGGAATGGTGGAGAAGTGCATATCTGTGCAAAGCATGGCTTAAACAGACTATGGGATAGTTGTTTGCAGGCAGGGCCCCACCAGGGTCAGTAGCCTCGGCTGGGGATGAGCACTTTGAGAGACATGCACTTTTTTCTTTGTGCTTTTCCTCCAATGGTCAGGCCATAGCTACATTTAAGAATAAATCTCACAGGGTTATAATTCTTTTTATATGCTGCTGGATTCAGGTTGCTTCTGTTTTGTTGATGATTTGTCAGTTTCATAAAGAATGTCAGTTTGGGGCTGGAGATTTAGCTCAGTGGTTCCAGCACCTGCCTCGCAAGTGCAAGGTCCTGAGTTAGATCCCGGTAACCACATACAATGCTGGGTGTGGTGACTCACGCCCACCAGCAATCAATACCATATACCATAGTGCCGGGCGTGGTGGCTCACACCTGTCATCCCAGCACTCAGGAGGCAGAGACTGGAGGATTGCTGAGTTCGAGGCTTGCGTGGGGTCCATAGTGAACTCAGGGCTAGCCTGAACTACAAAGCGAGACTCTTGTCTCAAAAAAAAAAAAAAAAAAAAAAAAAAAAAAAAAAAAAAAAAAAAAGTCAGTTTGTCTTTTTTTTTTTTTCTTTCTGGAGCATTTGTGTGATTTTGACATCAGAGTCTTCTGGCTTTTTGTGGAATGGTTAAGAAGAATACACCCTCAAAGTTTTTGGAAAAGTTTGGTGTTAGATTATCTTTAAACATTCGATAGAATTTCCTGTGAATCATTACCAGGTCTAATGCTCTTGTTTGCTCGGAGATTTTTGATTACTGATTAAATCTTCTTATTCTTTAAAAGGTTATTTAGAGTTTTCCATTTTTAGTCAGTTTTGGTGAGCTTTAGTCAACTAGGAATTTGTTCATTTTGTCTGGGTTATTTATCTGATTGTTTTAACATACAGTTTCTCCTATCATTTGTCACTGTAGAATTGATAATAATGTCCTCATAATGATTTCTCATTTTAGGCATGTGAATATTTTATCTTTCCTTATCAATTTTATTGACAATCTTTTCAAAAGAATCACCTTTTGGTATTATTGATTTTTTCTGTTATTTTTTTCCATTCTTTATCTCGCTTTTAATCTTTCTTATTTCTTTCCTTTTATCTTTAAGTTCGTCTTTTTCTAGTTTCTTAAATTGTAAATTAAGTTGTTAATTGAAGATCCTAGTCTTTTACTGTAAGCATTTGCAGCTATGCACTTTTTCCTTAGCATTAGTTCACTATGTTCTTTAAGTTTTGATATACTATATTTTTTATTTACATTCATCTTTAAGTGTTTTCTAGTTTATTTTGTAATTTATTCTTTGAACCACTTTTTAGTCTTCAATGTCTGGCTCCCAAAAGGGCTAGAAAATGTGCCAGCTCTTTAACTCTAGGGGATTACTAGAAGATGGGGTGTGCAGCTGTGGGGATCAATGGAGACTGCTGGCCTCTGTGATGTATTGTAGCACAGTTACCAACCAGGGGAGGGCAGAGTTCTTGTACCCAGCAGGCTGTGCACAGGTTACTCCAGGGAGCTGGATTGAGGGTGACCAGGTCATCTCCATGGCCCCTCCAGGTCTTCTCCGGATGTGTGAGCCTTGTAGACTCCTGATCCAAACTTATTCTGCCAGTGAGGTTGTTGTCCACGAGGGAGGTAGACCTCTGCTTTGCACTGTGACATTCCTCTAGTAGTCTTTTTCTGTTTTTAATTATGATTATGTCTCAGGAAGAAACAGAAAAAAAGCTTGACTGACAAATCTGCTAGTGTGTTTTCCTCTGAGAGGTCACTACCAATTTCTTGCTCCTGAATTAAAACTGAAGAATTTAGGAATGCTTTTTGTTATCCTTAAGAAATCATGCTTCTCTTTAGTATAGGCATACATCACAGAAAGTGAATTTTAATCTTCTCTTTGGCAATGCCAGAAAATATATATGTATGTTACTAAATATTTAATATTTTTCATTAATGGGAAATAACAATAAAAGGCATAAAACACATAAGTACAAGATTTTCAACACATAGGAAATTTTAAAGTGTTATAGACAATGCCTAGACTTCTCAGTGAGCTGTATTTTTGTGGATATGAGGACCATTAATTACCTTCTGACAGGAAACTTCAATGTTAACTCTAGTTTTATTAACTAGTTCATTTTATTAACTAATTTACATATGATATAGCTTTAATTATTTTATATTGTATTACTTAGATTCTAAAAGCCAGTGATAAAAGCTAGCAAATATAATAAAATCAGCAGTAACATGATCAGGAGCTTTCAAAAACTGACAGGCCTCTAAATCCATTGAGCATAATATTTTTGTAGATTGACATTTTAAAAATCATATCTAGTTCCTCAGAAGAGACTGAAAAAGACATTAGCTCATTTTGGTTGCAGTTTCATAACAGCATTGCATTTAGCCACCTTCTAATATTTTGAAAGTACTTTTCAAGCATTTTGTTCATCCCCATTCTGTTTTTAAATTAATAAAAAATGGCTTAAAAATATAGCTATGGAAAACTTAAAGACAATTTTCTAAATTGTATATAAATTAAAACATCTTATTCTCCTTCACTGAATCACATGATGAGAGACAGAACTATTGTCTCTAGGATTTCCTAGTTGACAGATCTGTGAAGCTCACAGGGGGAAACTGGCTTTTCCAAAATCTTAACATGTTAGCCGAGCAAGGGTTCAAGGCCTGGTTGAGACATAAATTTCCATAGAATTGTTGGGGTTTTACATGTCAACCCTGCCCATTACTGTGGGGACTCTCATTTGTAGATTACTTCTGGGGGTTTGGAGCTCAGAGCATGGGATGGTAGGTTTTGCTGTTCCTCAGCACCTACTTCCATGGCAGCAAGGAGGGGGTCACCTGCCCATCTGCCCTAGGAGCAGACTATTTTGCAGGTCCTCCTGCTGCTTCCATCTCTGGACCCATGGCACTGTGGGCATTTCTTGGCCAATGAGGTCAGGCTGGAGACCAGACCTGACTGTGTCAGCCCTGCACTGATTTCTCTGGCAAGTTGGGCAAAAGAGTCAGCACCTTTCCAGCCTGTGTGGGCTTCTGTTTACCAAAGCGAACTGGCCCATGTTGTGGAAAGGCAGGTATTTAATCTTCAGTTTACCAACCCAGGGTTGTGTTACAGTGGGAGATTTTAAGAACCACTGAAAAAATGAAATTTAGATTATATGATTTTGTGTACATTTGCATCAGTGGGGATATATTTTATTTGTTCAGGTATTATTTCTCAGACTTAAAAAAAAATAGAGCAACCTGTACAGTTTATCTGTGGAATCTCCATTTCTCAAAATACTTTCAATTTTCCTTTCAGAGGATGTTTAGTAAATGTAGAAGATAACTTGTGGGTCTTTGTGTAACACTTTTTTTTTTCCCATTTCCCAATTAGTTTGCAAGCATCAGTTTTAAAGATGCCTCTAAAGAGAGAGAGTTGGTACCTACTAATTAAAGAGTATTGGTTAAAGAAGCGACAGAAAATTGGTGTAGATTTTTAAAAATTATTCTGACTGGTCTCATATTATCATTCTGTTACCTATTGTTTATTACTTATTCACAGAGATTATTCTTTTAAAAATAGCAACTATAATGTAATAAAAACATCATGGCTATACTCAAAGAAGTTATTTAGTCTTTATTCATAAGGTGGTTTCTCTGGTTCTTTTTTTTTCTTGAAAAGGACATGAAATGGCACACCACTATGTTTAAATAATTTCTCTCTAAATTACTCTCTTTTAGTAAATTATAAGCTATTTATGTAGAACTTCTAAATTCCACTAATTTGATTTCTCAAATTACTATTTTTCACAATCAAATATACTGATTTAAAATTACATGCAGATGTATATGCATACGGACTATTTTAAACAAAATATTTTTAGCTTTTAAAAGTTGGGTATAATAATGAATGCAATTTGACTCATTAAAAATTATATAAACTTCTCTCTTTATATTGTTCCTTTTTCCATGCTCTCTCTTCTACCAGTAGTGTCTTCATCTCCCTTAGATACTGTTGTTTTATGTTTTATGGTTTAGTTTCAAACTTTTTATCAATTAAGTCTTTCACAAACTTAGACTATAAATCCTTTTAAGTGCTTTCGATTTCTTCAAAAGTAGATGTGAACTATTATAAAACCCACCACTATACTTTCAGTAAAACTGTTTACAAGACTGCTCACTCACAGAAATCTTGAGTCCGTGAAAACCTACAGAATTTCTCAGTTTTGCTCTCACGTCTGTTACATCTAACACTCTGGCATTTATCCCATTCCTTCTGGAGAGTAGAATTTTTATTTACTTTAGAATCTGCCTACTTTAAAAGCTGGAATGAGGAATCATATTTCACTTATTTTACATTATTAATTTTCTTCGCAATTATAGGGCAAATGCAGGCATACATTTTCAGTGCCTGTCATGAAATAAAACTTTTCCAGTGACAGATTATTAGGTTAAGAATAATGGCACTTGAAAGGATCTCAGGCAAGGAAATACCACCCGGATTGGCCCATTTGGGCTGTTGTAACAAATCACAGTAAGTGAAGTCATTTCTAAATAACTAAAACTTCTATATAGTTCTGGAACCTGGATGTCCAAGACTGAGGTGCCAGTAGGTAAGGCCCACTTCCTGGCCTGTAAGCCGTGCGCTCTGCACTGCACCCTCCCAGGGGGTTGGGGAGGAAGCTCTCTGGTCACTGTGGAAAAGGCACTAACCTCATTCATGGGCCCCACTCTCATGACCTAAGCCCCACCCCCTCATGCCATCATGTGGGGCTAAGGTTTCAGCATAGGAACCTGGTGGGGGGGGCGGACCCTCAGACCATAGCACTAGTTACACAGATACCTGCAGGTATAATTTGGCTCGTTTATTCTTGTAGCTGTAGATAATATATAGAAGACAGAAATTTTTTTCTCCTTGTTGGGAGGCTGTGAGGCCCAACGTCAAGATACATGCAGATTCAGCTATAGCAGGGCTGCTTTTGCTCTGGGACCTTTTTGCTGCATCCTGTAGAGGATGAGTTCTATGTTTCTAGTAATAGAGGGGTGTGAGTGCAGAAAGGCTGATTTAATTGCCTTTGAACCCTTTTTAATGCCCTAATGCCTTGGCCACTTCCAAAAGGCCCTACACTTTGTGGGAGGGGGATACTGGGGCTTGAACCCTAGACTTTAGTACTGGGGCTACATTCCTAGGTCTTTTTATGTTCTATTTTGAGACAAGATCTTGCTAAAGTCACTCTCTTGCCAGGCTGGCTTAAACTGGTGATCCTTTTAGCAGCAACCCACAGCCCTGGGATTATAGGCCACTCCACCAATCTCCCACCTCTCTAGACACTTACTATCTTATTGGGGTCTAGGTTCTTATATGGAATTTTGGAGTAATATGTACATTGAAGCCAGTACACCCAACCTCTTCTTTCTTCTTAGTCATCTTAACAAGGGCCAGCACCCTGAAGTACTGGGGACCAGAATACAAGGCTGCCAGGTGCCACTGGATGTCTGGGGCTGGGTTTGGACGCAGAGGGGTGTTACAGTGAAAACAGAGCAGCCTCAACTGGGCTGTGACCAGCACCACTGTGCTGTCCGATTCCTCCTCATCCAGATCTTCAGTGAGTCATGGCTGTACATACTTTTTGAGAACTCCTAAGTAGCTAGTCCGATGAGTCAGAGCAATGTACTTGCCAGGATTCAGATGTGTTTGGCACACTCAAAACAAACAAGTGACTGATTTTTCAGAAGAGGTCCATGATCTCAAGGAAGGTGCTATTGCACGTACCCCACGTGCCAGATCCAGAGCTGCATTTCCCTGTCTCCTCCCAGCCTTGGTGAGAGCTGGCACATACTCGGGCCTCAGAATTGCCTTGTCTCACTAGCTTGGGAGGGTGTATCTTTTGGCATTTAAAAAATATTGATATTTCAAGTTAAAACTCTTACATCACGCTGCAGTGTTTTCAGTGGAATCTAATTGCTATGGTGATTTGACTGCCCGCCATCTATCATTCTGTACAAAATACAAGAAAATGCTTCTTCAGAGCATGTGGAATTGTTCTGTGGCTCCTTTTCCCCTCTGTTCAGATTCCCCTTCTAGTACTCCTTTGGAATACCATGCCAGTGTGGTAGATGCATTTCTTTTTTACTCAGAAATATTTTATTCATCATTTTTCTATTCTTATAGGAAAAATCTGTTTATAGATTGAGATTAATTTTCAAGTGAAAATTTCTATAGCCATAAGACTCTAAGTATTGTTTTTTGAATTATTATTATAATTATTGTCAGTGCACAGTTGACTAAAGTTAAGACAAACTTTTGAATTGATAAGAATTAAATATAAAAAGTAAAATTGTTGGAGAGATACAATGTACATGATGGTACCGATGGATCTCTTCCGGCCTCAGTGTCCATGGAATGGGCCTGTGGTAAGAAGGGCTCGGCATCACTATTTTCTCTAGTTTTCAGTTTTAGAAACTGAAGCAAACTTGTTCACATAAATAGAAATCAAGCATGTAAATGGAAAAAGATTAGCTGTGATGTCACTCAATTTTTTGAGCTCCTTCCAAGCTCTTTGCCAAGAACCAGCTTGTGATTGTTAGAAAGGCTCGTTCTAAAGCTTTATCAGCTGGCAAATTGACTAAGACTCCTTCAGTGTTGTTTGGAGTAAAGAAGTAGAAATTGCTGTTCTGGCTGCAGAACTGTCTCCTTAGTCATCAGGGTAAAACAGAGCTCCGCAGAGAAGAATGTCTGCACTCCAGCAAGATACACTGCCTGGGGTTTTGAGTGGGGCCATGGAGCCTGTGAGGGAGCAGATGGTGAAGGGGAATGGGCCAGAAGGAGTATCCATCAGGTCGCTTAGGAAATGGAGAATTTGGAAATGATAATCACTTTGAAAGCATTCATGTTGCATCAGGTTTTGACTTTTGCAGGTCTTAGGACCATAGCAGCTGGAGAGAATCATCTCCAATTGCAGGGCCTTTGTGCACAGGGTCTAAGCAAACCCCACAGTGGGCACAACTTGTGGCAGACGCACAGAGATGCTGCCAGTATGTTGGGCAAGCTCAGGGATGCCCTTTTCTGGGAAGTGCTAGTAGTCTAGACAGTGTGACTAGAAATGCTTCTCTTGGATACCAGACACCAGACCCAGAGTCATCCACTTGAGGTAGCTAAGCACTTATGCAAACATGCAGGTGTGTAGATCAGGTGTCATGAAGTGTATCTGTGCATGACTGAAGCTACATCTAACCCATCTGGAAGCTACTGTCCAAGCTTGTGAGGGCAAGCAGAGTGAAGTAGCAGGATACAGCAGCCTCTTACACAGGGCAGGCGAGTGGTCTGAACTGGACAGGCGTGTTTTGTTGCTCAGTTCTAAGAGCCAGTGTTGATTACCACAGGTGAAGACAGAGAGCAAATGGCTGGATGGAAACTTACAAACTCCTCAGATTCCTTTCTGCCCACAGTTTGAGCTCTGCTCTCCCAACCTTCCCGAGGGACAGTGCTAGCTCCTCTTAGATGCTCATTGTTTTAGTCTCCACCAAGGGGCAGAGAGATCTGGCGTCTGTCTTCACTCCTCCTGGCTTGAACTCTAGTGACTACGATTGTGCCTGTCTTGATTCTTTCACCTTACTCCCTCCAAAGGCCCTTTTACACCTTTAAACCCCCTCCACACACACACCGTGAAGCTGGACTTTAGCTCCCATGTGTCTTAGCGAGATGAATGTACCTAAAAATCCTTCAAGACCTTCTCCACAGTGATAGTTTGGGTTTAAAATTAAGTAATAATCACACCATGCAATGGCTAACATTAAAACCACCGTATTCATCCGCAATCCCATTGCTGGACATGATATTGACACCCATAGCGTGAAGGAGGAAAGGATTAATATTACTCAGGGCTGGGGTGATTCAGTCCAGGATGAGGTGGCTCCAAGGTGGGATCGTGACAGCAGAAGAGTGTGAGGGAGCAAAATTGTTT
>PVIC010009803.1:0-44797 GCA_004025085.1 Thryonomys swinderianus
AAGTACATTTAAAATGTTGCCCGAGTTTCTTCTTTCTTTGTAGTAATAAGATGATCACATAAGTATTTCTTTAGTATCCCAAACTATCTTTTTTTCTTTTATTTGATTTCATGATAAAATACTTTGTGGCATAAATTATATTGATGCTTTCTGTTTTTATTTAACTTATGTGTATATGCCAAGGTCTCCACTATTTTGATTCACTGAGCAAGTATTTAGTGAGCACTTTGGTAGGCCAGGTTTTGTTTGGCTCTGGCATTAGTGGAAAACAAACACAAATCCTCTGTCTTCAAAGAGATGACATTGTAATGATGGAACAAGTACTAAATCATTGTTTTAAAATTAGTTCAAATGTAACATATTCTGTAAAGAATGTTTAAGAGGAAAGTACAGTTAAGAGTTTATTGAATCAAGAAATGTCACCTACAGGTACAAATTCTTAATGTTGAGTGCATTCATAATGTATATAAAAGTACCAATAAAGTCAATTTTTAAAAGTTTATTTAATTTGGTATCATGAGAAGAAATCTGAGAAGTCAGTGTTTCAGGGCAAACTCACCCTTTAGGTTGGCAGAGTGAAGGACAAAACTTAGAGGTAAAAATTTGGGACAGGAGCACTCCAGGCAAAGGGAAGATCTGTTGCAAAGCCCGGCATGCAGGAGCACAGGAGAGGAAGGCGAGGGTCGGATCACACATGTATTGTGGAACTAGGTGCTGTGATTGGTTTTTGTTTCCACTATAGTGAGTATCATGGTAAGTAATTAAGAGGCAGTTTCAAAAGACTTTAGATATCAGGTAGACGACTGGTATAGTGTTCCTGGCAGCGGATGATGCTTGTTTCTGTTATAGTGAAAACAGTAGAGAGGGAAAATGTGGTTGGTTTTGGAGGTTTAGCCTAGTTTATATAACTTCTATGTTCTCTACATGGTGTAGCACATACACCAGATATCTTGCTGAATAAATGAATGTTTAGAGAAGGCCATTTGGGATTAGAGGTCTGAGAATTAAAAAGGGCCAATAACATATTGACCTTTGGTGCCAAGAAATTCAGCAGTAGTGGCTGAGTTTGTGAAAGATACCTGTGAAACGTAGTCTGAATTTGTGATAGTAGAGATGATACAAAGGTAATTTCTCTGCACTTCACTCCTCATCACAGGCAATGCTGGAAGAAAGGACTTATCTAAGGTCACAGATATTGTGCAATGGGAAGTCAAGGGTGGTTTGATGAAAATCTTCCTGCTACTTCCTCTCTTTGCCCTGGGGATAGTTGTTGCATTAAATTCTTTTTCTAAAAATCTAAACCTAGAATGTATCACTGTAATAGTGGCCATGGTTAACAGAATGTAAGCATACCTTGTGGGCCTCATCCTCTGCACAATCTCTCTCATCACTAAAGTGAGAAGGAGGTCACAGGGCTTGAAGGGAACCAGTTTCTGTATGTAGATGTCTTATTTCCTAGAGAAGAACCATATCACAATAGGCCCATACTTCCTTTCTGGGAAATAGCTAGCATGGAAGAGAAAGAACATGTCCTTTGGATGCCAGTTTATATCCGGGTTCTGCCACTTAATAATTATAAGACCTTGTGCAAAACACTTCACTGCTGGCTTCAAAGTTCTCAGATGCAATATTGAAGAAGTAATCTGCTTTCAAAAATAACTACTTTTCAGTGTTGTTTCTATGATAGATCCCTTATTTAGGATCTCAAAATGTGGTCTGTTTTCCTTTTTCCTTCTTAGGAAAATACAGAGTTGTCAGACATAATTTTATTGATCATCAATACTGCTATGCTGTGAGAACATCACAGAGTGATGGTATCTGAGGCAAAAGCTAAATAGGGTGCACAGGGCAGTTGAAGCAGCCAAGGGTTGAGTGGGCTGATTGATGGGTTTCTGTGATTAAGTGGCAATTTCAACCAGTGGCAAAGAAGTATGCCCTGGGAAAGTTCAGAGCCAAAGCTGGTTGTGTTGTCAGTATGTTTGGATGGCAGCTGCTGAAAAGGGAAAAGTACTCACTGTCCATTCAGATACAAGTGTTTGACTTGGTTACACTTTGTTTCCTCTCCAACCTGGCACTTTATTTCAGCCTTCAAAGAGCAACCATCTGATTTGGTAATGTAAAAGCTATTATCGCCCTCAGGAAAAGGATTACTGAACTTTTTGTACCTAGTGTTTATGCCTTTAATAAGCGCAGTGTTTCCAAGAGAATTGAATGCCTTTTTTGTCCTATGATGTTTTTGTATCACTACATCTAAGTTTTATATGTTAATGTCTGGGAAACTTGTTTATATAAGTTCACAGAAATCTAACAAACAGTAGGAATTTGTTCGCTGTACTACAGAGGTGGGCAAATCCCTAAAGAGCTTGTTGATTTCATGCTAACCACTTTGCTGGAAGCCAGGCGCCTTTTCTTTCTGAGGAAAAGATTTATAGAAGAGGAGGAAAAGGTTCATGGGAAATACCAGCCTCAGACAACTGTAGCTTCAGCCAGCAGCATCACAGACAGGAGGTTCACCCACCAACATATGAAAATCCTTGTGTGTTCTGACATTTGATTGAGATTTAAGGTTTCATACAATATTGCATTTCAGTGCCATCCATGCACTATAAAAGGCAATAGCATGCAAAGATTAGGTGCTCTTCTAAACATGAAAAGCCTAAGGCATTAAGTAGCAGAACTTAAGTGCAGAGATAATGCTGAAGAGAAAAAGCAAGAGTCAGAGAGTAAAGGGCTTTATGCATCAGCCTCTATGGTTTAAACTTTTTTTTTTGAAGAAACTCTGGAAAGATAAGGAGAAGATAGGAAGTTTGTTTAAAAATGAAGTGAAAGCAAATTCCTCAATGTTGTGTGTGATTGTGAGCTTGTATATAATGTACCAATAAAGTTTACTGAATAATGAAAAAAAATGAAGTGAAAGTTTTAGATCTAATTTTAAAATGTTTCTCTTGGGCTCTGTGAAGGTTCCATTAGGGGAGTGAGGCCTAGAGACAGGGAGACCAAGTAGGTGTTTGTAGAGTGAACAAGAGGTTTTGACTTAAGGATGAGCAGTGAGGGTGTGGAGGTTAAGACAAGTTTGGATAAGTGAAGGGATGGATGAGGGAATTACAGCAACAAACTTTCAGCAATTGGAGGACACGATTAATTCACCTTTGGGCCAATTTCATAATAAATCGATAGATGATAATATGTTGAAAAATCAATTTATTAGGAATACTCCATCTGGTTGTGGAGGCTATGGATTCTGGATACAGCTAAATTTCCTCTTGCCTCCAAAACTCACCTTCATTCACCTCTATGGGGTGGGATAGGATTTAAGAACTACCATAACCATAAAATTTACATAATCTCTGAAGAACATACACTACTATCATGTTGTAAGCAGTAAACAAAATAATGCTGTCAGTGGGATAAGAATGTCCTGTGAGCAAAGTACTGAGTTGGGTGATAGAAGATAAGAAGTGAGTCCAACAACACAGTAAAGTTTCTTTACTTATAATTTAATGAGATACTATTATATAAATGTACATTATTTATTTGATGTCCAAGGGTAAAGAGAATACAGTCTAAGTATTTAGGTCTGCTTAAGTTAGAACTCCAAAACAGTCATCCACTGACCATTGTCTTTGGGTAAGAAAGTACATTTTTAATCATCAATTTATTAATCAATAAAATCCAGCTAGTAATGTTAACTTCTTAGAGATATGCATCTGTGTGCACTGGCCGATGGAATGCATAAATGGAATGCTTAGTAGAGTGATGTTTAGTAAATGGCAAACTAGAGGATGTCAACAAAATGTCACCATGATCAATCAGGGATAATTTTTATTGTATGATTTTTAAAATATATTTTTATAATGTCTAGTAATTTTACAAAATATCAGGCTCCAACGTGATGTTTTCACACCTACCTGTAACACATTTTGATCATATTCATCTCACACTGTCTTCCTCACACTTCCTTCTCTCTCCCTTTGTTCCCTTCCTCTTATTTAAAAAGTTTCCTTTCTACTTTCAGGCCAGTTTTTTTTTCCCCCCACACAGGGTCTCGCTTTGTAGTTCAGGCTGGCCCTGAGTTCACTATATAGCCCAGGCAAGCCTCGAGCTCAGCAATCCTCCTGCCTCTGCCTCCTGAGTGCTGGGGTTACAGGTATGAGCCACCACACCCAGCACTGAGGGCCAGTTTTTTTTTTTTAAAGATTCCATCTATTAGGGAAAACATGTGGACTTGTTATTTAATTTAACATGATGATATCCATTTCTATCTGTTGTTCTGCAAATGACTATTCTTCTTACAGTTTCTTGTAGTTGAACACCTATTTTATAGTTTCCCACAGGTTTTCTTTTCTTTATTCATTTATTCATTGATAGGCATGCAGACTGGCTCCATACTTTGGCTATTGTAAATTATGCCAAAACAAACATAAGTATGCAGGTATCTCTGTGACTCTCTTTAATTCTTTGAGTATATGCCAAGGACTGGTATAGCAGGGTGGTTCTATTTTTAGATTTTTGAGGAATTTACATATTGATTTCTGTTTTGGCTGTACTAATTTATATTTTCACCAGTAGTGCAGAAGTGTCACCCTATTACCGCATTTTTGCTAGTAGTTATTGCTTTATTTTTTGTAGTCTTTTTTCCTTTTTTATATTCTTTTTTTAAAATGTCTTGATTTTTTTTTTTTTTTTTTTTTTGGTACTGGGGATTGAACACTGGCCCTGTGCTTCCAAAGTAGGTGTGGTACCACTTGAGCTAAATCCCCACCCCTCCTTTTTTTTACTCTTATTGATAGCCATTTTGACTGGAGTGAGTTGGAATCTCAATGTAGTTTTTGATTTGCATTTCCTTTTAATGCCTGTATATGTTGGCCATTTTTTCATATATTCATTGACAGTTTGTATGTTTTCTTCCAAGAAGTTGTTTTTGTTTGCCTATTTATTGAGTTGCTTTGTTTTGCCTCTTGGTGTTAAATTTTTAAAAATATAGTCTAGATTTAATTTTTTGTTGGAAGAGTGCAAGATTTCATCCCATTCTATAGGGCACCTCTCTCACTTTGTTTTCCTTATTTTTGAGACACGGTCTCGCTTTGTAGTTCAGGCTGGCCCTGAGCTCACTGTGTAGCTCAGGCAATCCTCAAACTCAGCAATCCTCCTGCCTCTGCCTCCCGAGTGCTGGGATTACAGGCGTGAGCCACCATGCCCGGCACTGTGGTATGTGGTATTGATTGCTGGTTGGCGTGAGTCACCACGCCCAGCATTGTATGTGGTTACTGGGGATTGAACTCAGGACCTTGTGCTTGTGAGGCAGGTGGCGGAACCACTGAGCTAAATCTCCGGCCCTGTTTTCCTTTATTTGGTACAGAAACTTTTTAATTTATTCAATCCACTTGTTGATTCTCGCTACTATTAGCTATGCTATTGGAATCCTATTCAGGAAGTCTTTGCCTATTTCTATGACTTAAGAGTTTCCAGTATGTTTTCTTCCAGCAGTTTCAAAGGTTCAGGTCTTACATGTAGGTCCTTGATCCACTTGGAGCTGGTTTTATTTTTAAGGTGTATAATAGGGACCCAAATTCAGTCTTCTAGATATGGATGTCCACTTTCATCAACACTGGTTATGGGGCTTTTTCTCCCCTGAAACATATGGTTTTGGACACTTTTTTTCAGAATTGGATGGCTGTAATTTTGGGGGTTTATTTCTGTGTCCTATAATTTGTTTTGTGGGTCTATGCTTCAATTTTTGTGCTAGTTCCACATTGGTTTTTTATTATAGCTTTGCAGTTTAATTTAAAATTGGTATTGTGATATCTCTATTAGTATTCTTGCTTAGGATTGGTTTGTCTGTTCTGGGATTTGCCTTTTTGTTTGAATTTTACAATTGTTTGTTTATAGTTCTGTGAAGAGTATCACTGGTGTTTTGATGGGGCTTTCATTAAATGAATGATAATATGGCCATCTTAACAATATTCATAAAAGCTGAGCAAATGGGAGTAATGTCCACCTTCTAATGTCTCCTTCAGTTTTTTCTTCAGTGTTCTGTGACTTTATGTACAGGTCTTTTACCTCTTTGAGTAGGTTGATTCTTAAGTCCTTTTAAGAAGTTATGAATGGAATTATTTTCCTGTTTTCTTTCTCAGCCAGTTCATTTTTGGTGCCTAGAAAAGCTATTGATTTTTTAATATTGATTTTGTATCCTAAACTGTGGTTGACTTTAAAATGTAGACAGTAAACATAATGAGAAAAATTATTCTAAGAAAGGATGATAAAGTATGAGATGTGTTGGAGGAGAAGTAGAGTTATAGGTAAGGCCGGCTTTTAAGAAGATGGTACCTTAAACCTCACAAGAGTAATTAAATGTTCAAATTATAACTGTGATCACAGAGATACAAACAAGTTTCAAGGCATTACATGCAAGAGATTTTCTGGTATAATAAAATGTAAAGTTTCATGATTGCTTGAATATGGGAAAGGGAGTAAACATGAGAGGAAATCTACACAGATAACTGAAATTTGGAGATTCTCTGACTTAGAAAACAGTTATCCTACTAAAAGAGAGGTGTACAGGGAAGCCAACTTTCAGTGAGACAGGATAGGGTTTAATTTTAGGTATATTATTTTGCAGTTAGGCTACAAATAAAATTTGTGAAATATAGTGAGAAAGCTTCAGAGGACCACGCACAGGAGGACTTCATCATTGGATGAGTACGAAGGGGCGCAGGTGACTGTATGCATAGGAGGCGGCAGAGGAACAGGACAGAAGAGAAGAAACTGGGCTGCTGACACATATACAGACTGCAGTTTCCATCATGGGTTCAGGGTCTTGAAGTCCCAGGAATCTTCCCAAACCACAAACACTGTCCATAGCAAGTCATTTTCAACTTTTGAGAAAGGTGCTTCTATGTTTCAGAAGCGTGGTGGACGGGAGAGACCAAAGTGAGACGAGATCTGGGCAATAGTGACAGAAGGCAGAGGTGACAGGTCTGACCGTTAGCAGAGCAGAGTAGGCAGCAGCAAGGCAGATGGACTTTCAAGGGGCGATGTCACAGCCTTTCAGCCACAGAGGGGCAGGACAGTCAATGGGGAACCACCGGAGAAGCAGGGACTCAGAAGAAGTTCGTACCTGGAGCAGGAAGATGACAGTGGTGCAAAGAAGACAAGGAGCAGAGACCTGGGTACTGTTAGGACACAAAGGAAAAGAAGCTTAGATGTAAAACCAGGTTGTTTTGGACTGAGATTTTGTTGGCCTTGGAGATAAAAAATTTGAAACGCTCTGCAATTTGGGAACTGAGGAGCCATGAATCAATAAAAGGAAAGTGGAGGGTGTTGTTCTGCAAACAATCACAGTGTTGCAACCATCTGTCGGATGGAAAGTGGACGAGCTCCTTGACTACTGTTGAGGGCTGCATGGTCACCTATCAGATGCACACATGTGGGTAATTCATGGATACCTCGACGTCTCACAGAATTTTAAAACAAATTTACAAAGGCAATGACAAATTCAAGGTAAATTTGTACTTTAAAAAAATAGTTGCTGCCGGGAGTGGTGGCTCACGCCTGTAATCCCAGCACTCGGGAGTCAGAGACAGGGGCATTGCTGAGTTCGAGGCTTGCCTGGGCTACGTAGTGAGCTCAGGGCCAGCCTGAGCTACAAAGCGAGACCCTGTTTTAAAAAAAAAAAACAAACATAATTGCTTGGGCCAGGGATTTTGATTAGTTGTTCCAGTGTCTGCTCTGCAAGCACAAGGTCCCAAGTTACATCCCCAGTACCACGTACCCCAATGCCAGGCCTGGTGCCTCCCGCCTGCCTGTATTCCCAGCACTTGGGAAGCAGAGGCAGGAGGATGCTGTGAGTTCAAGGGTGGCCTGGGCTACTTAGTGAGCTCAGGTTCAGCCTGAACTACAAAGCAAGACCTTGTCTAAAAAAAAAAAAATAGTCGCTTTTAGTGATGAACTGTCCTGCATTGTAAAAGGAGAGAAATTGGTATTTCCTATCTGGTAGAACTATGAGAAGTTGAGAAGAAACAAAAACGAGAGGCTATGACAGTTTAGAAAGTTTGGATGTCAATCAACGACCAGTGGGACTGCCCAGAAAGAACGTTTAAACAGATAATAGAAGTGATTCAGAGGATAATGAACTCTTACATTCAAGTTAGAGAGTGGCATGGCAGCACATAAATAGGCGCCACATCAGCATTTTATCGCCAAGCATCCTAAGTTGACAAGCTGACTAACAGAACAAAATGTTGCAGAGTAGAACAGGCTGCTGTGAAGGGAAATTACTTGCAAGCCAAAGTAAATACTATTACATGTGACATCTCAGAGTGATGAGACTTCCAGAAACAGCAGATGAGGAAACCCTTACAAATAATGAATGAGAATAGAAATATCCTGGGACATTAAAGAAAGACAAATAAAAGCAAAGGCAGAATTTGGATCAATAGTGGTTTAAGGGCATGGACTGCTTTTCAAGAAACCTGTAATTGGAGTAGTCATTCTGCTGGAAGATCCAAATCCTTAACTGGCAGTTGGGAATCTTTCCTCTGCAGTAAACAGCCATGGCACTCTAAACAGTTTTCCCCTTTTATAAAAGGATTGGATTGGAATGATGTTTGCAGTCACTTCTAGATTTGAAGTTTGGTAAAATTTAGTGTTCAGCCAGATATTTTCATGTAAGATATTCAGGCACTAGTGGCTGTCAGAAAGAATACTGCTTTATGAATTTGTCAGGACTTTTGGGTTCTGGTGTCAACTCTGCCAGTAATTCTGCAGCTTATGGTGGTCTGTTTGACTTCTGTGTATCTCATGTTCCTCATGTGAAGAGACAGAGAGGCTAAGTACTACAGAAGATCTTTATCCTATTTAAAAATCTGTTTCTATAAGGATGAGACATTACACTCTTGACTGGCCAAATATCAGTCAGTTTTTTGCCAAAACCTATAAAACAAGTATGTCATGGGTAGGAAAAGAAGTATTTTGTACATGAAGTGGACATGACATCTAGCACTGCAGCACGGCAGCTGAGGGTATCCATGAAAGGCCTTTCCACTCCAAAGGAGGCCCCTTCTTGGCTTTGTTGGGATGGTGGCAGGTTTTCTTCATGGTTTCTTAAAGTAGGTCACAGGGATCTTGCTGCTGGAAGCCTGAAGACTCCAAGGGCTCTGGGGACCCTGACACTGTGGCCAGGCACAGGAGTGTGTGCTTTGCTTAATACTGATGACTTCAGTTCTACCATACCTCATGATGATGCACCATTGTGCATGTCATACTTCCAGAAAGGGGGCCAAGTACTCGCTATATACTACCTGTGATATGTCAGGGGTTGCATACAGGTATGGGACAAATATATGACATCTTCCTGGCGCGTCAATGATTTCTAAAATCTTAAGGAAGACTGAAATTATGTTGTTAGGTTAAAGGTGTGTAACAAACTTCAATCGTGGAGATTGTTTTTCTTAGTACGGTAATAATAGGATTGGCATACAGACTGCTTCTCTGGAGCCATTCAGGAACGCAGGGTCCTTTCATTTCATGTGTCTGTCGTGTTCAGTATGTCAACACACTCTTTCAGATAAGGCCAACGGAAGAGAAAGGACCTAGGGGACGGGGTTTAAAAGAGGTGGAGAAAAGGCTCATGTGTTATTGACTGGCACTCAGGTGAATGGTCACAAAGAACTGAGAAGACTGGAAAAAGGACCTCATCTCTGTACATAGACAGAAGAAATAGGTTTAGGGAAGCGATACACAGCCTTGTAGTAGTACTTGGTAACAAATTTTATCCAGATGTTATATTTCTATTATGACAAATCACATATGCTTTAGTATACAAATTTAATAAATTCTGATGGTAATATAATTAAAATTCAAAGGTGTTTTTAATAACCTTCAGCTATTTTGTATTTGCTATACTCAGCAGCCTTGGAGGTACATATTTAATGCTCTATCTCTCTATCTCTCTGTCTTTCTCCTTCTCTCTGTTTCTTTGTTTAGTATCAAGCACCTTGTTTAGTATCAGGACCTTGTGCTTGCCAGGCCAGGCGGACTGCCGCCGAGATAAATCTGCATGCCCATACTCTCTTCTTAATACACCAAGGTGAACAGCTCCATTCTCCCTAGTTCATGGTAGGCATTCATATTTGAATGAAGTAAATCATCAAATGAATGAACTGTTAAAAGCACTAAATGAATTAAAATTAGTTAGTAGGTGTCTGATTCATAGGAAGGAGACAAATGAATGTTAGAATGGCTTCCCTTCCTTCTAAAAATATTGTCTCCTAGTCATTTACAGTGGGTAATTTGAGATACCTAGAATTCTACCTTTAAAGATTAATTTTTCTACCCACATTTTAAAAATTAGTGCATGTTGGTTATATACATCAGTGGGTTTCATTTTGGCAGATTTGTACACACATATGTTAATCATTTTCCTATTACTTCCTTGACCCACCCTCAGCCCAGTTCCATATTTTTGATCATATTTGTGACCCCTATTACCTGCCTTTACCCCCTTCCCTTTTCTTCCTCAACTTTCTTTTCTTTTTCTTTTTTTTTTTTTTGAGAAAGGGTCTTACTTTGTAGTTCAGGCTGGCCCTCAGCTTACTATGTAGCCCAGGCAAGCCTCAAACTCAGCAATCCTCCTGCCTCTGCCTCCTAAATGCTGGGATTATAGGCTTGAGCCACCAGGCCTGGCATTTGTGGTATGTGGTACTGATTGCCCGTGGGTGTGAGCTACCATGCCCCTCATTGTTGTATGTGGTTACCGGGGATCGAACCAGGGAGCTTGCGCTTGTTAGGCAGGTGCTGGAACCACTGAGCTAAGTCCCTGGCCCTTTTCCTCTACTTTCTTGTGGTCATTTTTAGATCACATGTAGATTGAAAGTAAAAGGATAGACAACAATATTCCATGGAACAGGAACGAGAAAGCAAGAAGGAGTAGCTATCTTATTTTCAGATAAATGGATTTCAAGCCAAAACTGATTAGGATAGACAAAGAAGGTCACTACATACTGACAAACAGAAAAATGAAACAGAAAAAATAATTACAAATGCATACGCATAAAATGCTGGTGAACCTAACTTCACTAAACAAAAACTTATACATGGTCAGGTAGACATCCATACAATCGTAACAGAGGACTTAAATACCCCATTTTCACAGATAGATCAACTAGACAAAAAAGTCATCAATGAAATAGCGGAGCTGAGGCACACACTTGAGCAAATGGGCTTAAAAGACATGTGGAGTGTTTCATCTAACAGCTGTACACTACACATGTTTTTCCTAGGGGCACATGAAACTTGCTCCAAAATAAGCCAAATTTAAGACATTAAAGTATGTCTTTAAAAAGTCTTGGTAAAAGCTGCTTATGAAAACTGTTATGGCTTGTTTTTAGATGTCTCCTCGATGCCTCGTGCTCTTTCAGAGGTGGTTGATTCTAAAGTGTGGACTGATTCGTGGTGGGGCTGGACCTGAGTGCACTAGGACCACGGGCGTGAATGCTACTGTCCTGTGTAGTCTGAATAAGATAAAAGGGGCAGGGAGATGCTGATAAGGTTCCTTGTTACCTTTGCTGCCTTGAGTGCACCATGTTGCTTCCGTTCTATGATGCCAATCCTCCTGTGGAACCAGCTGATTATGAACTGAAACCTTTACAGACCGGAAGCGAAATATACCCTTTCCCCTTTCACTCTGGGTGTTGGGTATTTTGCTCAGCAATGAGAGAAAAGTAATTAACATGCAAATTCACTGCAAAACTCATGTTAAATGAGGAAAAACTGAAGCACACCCTTTAAAATCAAGAATGAGACAAGGGTGTCTACTATCACTGTTCCTGTTCAGTATAATACTCAAAACCTTAGCCAGAGCAACCAGACAAGGAAAAGCCATAAAAATAATTTATATACAAAAGAAAGAAGTCAAACTGTCTTAATTTGCTCATGTTATGATCCTTTACATGGAGAACTAAAAAACTCTACGGAAGATTCTTAAAACTAATAAATTCATCAAAGTGAAAGGATACAAAATCAACACACAAACTTCTGTAGCATTTCTGTATAAGAACAATGAACACACCAAGAAAGATAATAATCCTATTCACAATAGCTTAAAAATATTGAGTATCTATGGATTAACCTAACCAAAAAGGGAAAACCCTCCATAATGAAAACTATAGTGCTCTGCAAAAAGAGATTGAAGAAGATATTAGAAAATGGAAAATTGTCCTCTGTTATTGGCTAGGCAGAACTAATATTGTCAAAGTGTCCATATTACAAACAATGATATATAGATTTAATGTAATTCTAATGAAAATACCAGAAGTGTTCTTCACAGAATTCAAAGAACCAATTCTAAAATTTATATAAAACCTAAAGAGACCTACAATAGCCAAAGCAAATCTGAGCAATAAGAACAAAACAGGAGACATTGCAGTCCCAGAATTCAAGATATAATACAATGCTACAATAATTAAAGCAATATGATACTGGAACAAAACCAGACATATTGTCCAATGGGATACAAATGACACTCCTTTAATAGTGCTGGGAAAATTGGTTATCCATATGCAGAAAAATTAATTGAGATCCATATCTCTCACCTTGTGCTAATGTAAAATCAATATTAATAAATACCTACATATTAAAACAGAAACATTGAATTTTATGGAAGGAAAAAAATTGGTAAAACTCTTAAGGATATAGGCTTAGGCAAGCTTTTTCTGAACAGAACTCCAGCTGCACAAGATACAATACCAAGAATCAACAAATGGGATCATATCAAATTAAAAAGCTTTTGCATGGGCCAGGGATTTAGCTCAGTGGTTCCAGCATCTGCCTTGCAAGTGCAAGGTCCTGAGTTCCATCTTTGGTAACCACATACCACAGTGCTGGGTGTGGTGACTCACACCTGTAATCCCAGCACTTGGGAGGCAGAGGTAGGAGGATTGCTGAGTTTGAGGCTTGTCTGGGCTACATAGTGAACTGAGAGCCAGCCTGAACTACAAAGTGAGACCCTGTCTCCACACACCCACACAAAAGCTCCTGCACAGCAAAGGAAACAAATGAGCAACAGAATAAAGAGACTACCTACAGAATGAAGGAAAAATTTGCTAGTTCTTCCTTGGACAGAGGACTAATACTTAGCATAGATAGATAATCTCAAAAACACAAGATCTCCCCCAAATGAACTGATTAAAAATGAAGTACAAAGTACCAATAAGTATATGAAAAGATGTTCAGTATTTTTGACTATTACAGAAATGCAAATCAAAACAACGCTGAGATTCCATTTTAGTCCAACAAGAATAGCCATTAGCAAGCACTCAGAGAGCATAAAATGCTGGCAAGATTGTAGAGTAAAGGAACCTTTCTTCATGATAGTTAAGAATGTAAATTATGTAATCACTGTGGAAATCAGTATGGAGAGTCCTCAAAAAAGTAAAAATAGAAATTATATTTGACCTAGCTACACCTTTTTCTGGTGTCTCCCTGAAAGAATGAAAGTTAATATATTATAGTGATACATTCATATTGATATTTATAACAGTAGTATTCACAATAGCTAAATTATGGGAAAAGCCTATGTGCTGATCAACAGATGAATAGACATAAAAATCTGATATGTATATATGACAACTACTCATCATTCTTTCTGATAAATTTGAGTTGTTTGTAGGAAAATGAATGGATCTTGAGATCATAATGTTAAGTGAAATAAATGAGACACAGGTTAAATATCACATGGTTTCTCTAATGATAAACCAAAGATATAAATAATTTAAGGAGCAAAAAGAATATAGATGATAGAACACAAGGAGCTAGATTCTGTAGAGATGGGAAGGAGATATGCGGACAGAAGAAGAAGTGAGGGCAGAAGGAAAGAAGTGAGAGTAAAAATGATCAAGATGAAATATACATACATACATACATACATATATATATATATGTGTGTGTGTGTGTGTGTGTGTATACACACACAAACATACATATCCCAGTTCCCCAAGATGAATGTAGTTCTTATGTATAGTAAACATATACTAATAAAAAATAAAGTAAAATGTCCCCCAAACCTCACATGTTGAAGACTTGGTTCTCAGCTGATGGTACTTGGTGGGACTCTAAGGGGGTGGAACCTAGTGGAGGAAGTTGGGTCACTGTGGGAATACCACTGAAGGAGATGTTGGGACCTTGGCCCCTTCCATTTCTTTTTGCTTCCTGGATTCCATGAGATAAGCAGCTTTGCGCCCACACACTCCCCATTATGATGTTCTGTTTTAGCACAGGCTCCAGAATATTGGAGCCAACCAACCATGGACTGCAGCCTCTGAAACAGTGAGCCTAAATGAGTTGGTCTTCCTTTAAGTTACTATTTTGGGTGTTTTGTTATAGTGAGAGCATGGTGATTAACAGAGGTTGACTGAGGTAAGCTCAGGAGAGGATGGGAGGGCAGAAAGTAGAGCCAGCAAGAACAGAACCCTTCTAATGATGGTCATAGTAAAGGAAAATAGCAAGAGGTAGGGATAGGGCCAAGAAGTTTTTGTTCTGTTGCTCAAAAAGATGATGATGACGCAGGTGCAAGAGCCAATCAGCAAAAGAAAAAGTACAGGAAGTAATTTCAGATGCAAATTAAATACTGTAAAGAAACACAAAAGGTTATGAGATCTGGAGATATTTTGGGATCTTAATTTAGATAAAGTGGTTAGAGAAGTCTTCTCTAAAGGGATGTTTGCATTGAGATGGGGAAGAGTGGGGAGAGATGGGCATTGTGCTATGTGGAAAGGCAGCAATGCTTTTGAAAAAGTAGACAATGCACAATTGAAGTGTAAGGATAGACAGGTTTCAGATTTTGCTATTGTTTATAAATGATGATAAATTTAGATTTTGTAAGTTTAGAGGGAGAATTTTAACCAGGAGAATGTTTTAACATGGTCTTTAGTAATATGGTCAATAGTCATTTTTCAACTTGTACTTTCAAGGTAATTATGGTATATAAGTGCTAGTATCATAAAAGAAGGTACACACTCTCCCAGTCATTTGGTAAAATCTTTGCACAGACTTTGGTGCAGAGCTCAGGCAAACCCAGTCTTATTGCTTGCAAAGCCCATGTTTTTTTTTTTTTTTTCCCTAAACCTGTATGGCCACTACTTGTCCACACCTCCCACATTTGCATTTATAATTGTCACTTCTCAAGAGGTACTCTCTCCTGCTGTCCCACAGTTCTTTTAGTTGATTCTTGAACAGATTGAAATTAACCCTATGCATTTTGTACTTTGTCTTCTGTCACCTGCCAAGAGGGATAAATGACTTGCTTTCTGCTTTCCAGGAGCTTTACCATTACTTCTTGCCTTAAATTCTTAAAGTTATTGTTTGTTGTTGTCTTTTATTTTATATGATTATAATGATTTGTTTGAGCACAAGGATTTTGCTTGAGCAGAATAAAGAATAACATTCCTCATATGAATAAAGCTACATGTTTCATTTGGAACTATTAAGTCTCTCACCTATATATCCTGAACAAAGTTAGTAAAATAATTATAGTGGAAACTATTTCAGAATTTCTTGTATGAGTAGTTCTGGACTTAAAACAAGGGATTGTGTGAGACAGAAACAGTTCTATTAGACCTTGAAAAGTTTTACCAAAAAGATAAACTTTTCAAATTTGATAGAGTAAGAAAACAGAAGGTTTTCCAATATTTGTCATCAACAGTGCTAACTTTTTATGTCTATTGGTAAACAAAAAATCTGATATTTCAAGTAGATGTGATTAGTAATTTTACTTACATAAGTCTGAGTTACTAAAGAGTAATATATTTGCTTAAAATCAGTGAGATATGTGATTGAATCATACTAATTTTAAAATTCTGTAACATTCTTCTTGATTCTATTTTCCTGTTAATTTCCATTTTCCTATTAGTTAATTTGCTATTCCATTTTCCTGTTAAAATGCTAATTTGTAACATTTTGACCACTAGTTTTTGGGATGATTCAAGAGCAAAAGGACCATTTTAAATCTTTGTGAATACTTCCAAACTTATGCCTATATTTTCACTAACATAATTAAAGAGGATTTGCTTATTGATTATTTGTTTCTGTTTGGATTTAGTTACAAAAGTGTTTGCTTTGCAATCTGGAAGGCACTGGTTGTACAGTAAAATGGGAAGATGAACATAAATATGAGGCCTTTGTAAAGGCATAAGGATGATCTCAGCGAAACTGTGATTCAAGTGGATTAGAAACAACAGAATTTCCCTTAAGGCTAATGTCAGAGAGTTTGTGAATAAAATCATTCCATTGGATCAAATGGTCTCAGCCTGTTAAAAAGTCCTCAAAGACAAAGCTGAGAAAACTAGTGTTCAGCATTTCCTTGACAGAAATAGTCAAAGGAAATGAAAATTCTCTAATATTTCATTTATTTGCATTATCTGCAGCTTTCTGGAAACAGGATTATTGTCGTGGACATATTCACTTGTAAATAAGTTTAAGTCATTAAAGGTTTAGTATTAGATATAATGGTCTGTACCAAATCATTCAGTTTATTACAGAAAGATTATAGCACCTTCATATTAGTATGGGACTTACAATTAACAGCATCGGATTTACTTATCTACACATTATATGGAAATAAAATCACTCCTTTTGAATTTGAAGGCTCCAAGAAGCAAAAAGAAAAAAATCTCACCCTAAAACTAAAATGATCTCATTTGCTAGTGGAAGAATAATACACAGCTCCATACACAAATTACAAAACTAAGGAACTACTTTTACAGTAAGTCAAATTACTAGATCATATTTTCATATCACTAAATCCTAGTAATATAAAAATAATCAGACAGGAAATCTACAAATTATTCAATAGCAAGTTGAGACTTGGAAACAAAAAGGATTGCAAAGTACCCACCTGTATCAGCTTAGCTATAATTATGTAGATAAAATTATGTGTAATTATTCTCATTCAGTAACCATTTATTCAGTTCAACTCAATAGATAATAATGGAGAACCTGCTACCTACAAAGCACCACATCGGGCATCGCCAGAGAAGAACTGTTAAATTAAAATAGTTCCTGTTCTCAAGGAGTTTATAGTCTTGTGGGGGAGGCACACAAGTACACAACTGAGTCTATTAAAGGTGTAGCGGAGACAAGTGCTCTGTGACTTCCTGACATACAAGACTGTGCCATTTATTTTACACAGGGAAGTCAAAGGGTCACAGAAAGGAAATCGACCAGTTTAGTTTCCATAGGCAACAAAAGAAGAAAGTCATGTAGAGAAACAACTTAATGGAAGGTATTAATTATGGCTGGAACAGAGTTTGGATCGGAGGTGATTAGAGACGAATGTTCATGAGGCCCAAGATGGAGGCGGAGGATACTGGGGGTGAGGAGAATGGACCGAAGGCTCTGAAGATTGGCAGCGATTTGAAGGAGGGTATTGATAGCAGCACCGGAAAGTGGACAGAGGCACCATGGGATTTGTGATTCAGCCTTGATTACATTCGTTCTCCGTGCCTGAAATCACCTCTGGGGTGTTTCTCGCTCATCCTTCAGAAGTTAGCACCAGCCAGTCTGATGGTGCAGCCCTGTAATCCATCACTCTGGGAAGCTGAGGCAGGGGATTGTGAGTCTGAGGCCAGCTCAGGCAACTTAGTGATTCAGTGAGGTCCTGCTTTAAAATAAAATAAAAAAATAGTAATAATGCCAGGCGTGGTGGCTCACGCCTGTCATCCCAGCATTCGGGAAGCAGAGACAGGAGGATTGCTGAGTTCGAGGCTTGCCTGGGCACCATAGTGAGCTCAGGGCCAGCCTGAGCTACAAAGCGAGACCCTGCCTCAAAAAAAATAGTAATAATTACAAAGGGCTGTGATATAGCTCAGCGTAAAAACCCTGGTTTGATCCCTACGATTGCAAAATAAATAAATTAAAGAAGCCAGCTCCAATAAACACGCCTAGGAGATACTCCACCCCCAGACAGCGTATGCTCCTCCACTGTGGTGCTTTCAAAGCATTTGAATCATATCGTGGTTAGAGTTCTCCACACCCCAGGGGTGAGGGGACGGGGACTTAATGGTGGGCTTCATCTCAGATCCATGTTTGCAAGGTGGATTTAGGTGAAGGGAGGCAGTCGCCAGCTATAGTCCCCTTCTGTGGCTCAGGGAACTCACAGGGTTCAAGGTAATGAAAACATTGCATTAAGAGGGATGTAGAATGATATAAAAATTAGGGAAGTAACACTGAGTGTATTACATGTTGAGCTTCATATGTCTCTAAGAAAATTATATTTTATTTTCAGGACTAGCCGTGGATGTAGGTCTTTGATAAGTTTACAATCTAGAAATGTACAACCCCAAATAAAGCATATAACTTGGTGATAGTTTCAACAACATTTTTGTTGAAGAAGTTTATAACATAGTAATGTAACTTATTTTTAAAGAAATTGCTAAACCTTTCTAGGGGCCATTATCTTCATAAGAAAACTGGATTCATAACTGGGGCTTTAGGTTAGTGGCATTTACTTGTACGAGAAGAATCAACATTTAGCTTGTAAGTACGAGCGAGTTTGGGGCTGAATAAACCCTGTGATAAGAAACCCGAGTGAATGCTGAACAGTCAGTGGTAGGTCTCTGGCTAAAGGCAGAGCTGGTGAGTCTGTGAACAAAATTATGAAGCCTCAGAACTCACAGGAAGTTCTAATTTTAAGAGAAAACATCAAATTCTTTACATGTGAACCACATGAAAATGCTTCAGAAGATACTTAATTCTAAAGAGAAAAGGAGGCTAGATCTTTTCTCTTGGCATCTGCTGTCGCAAGTGGTGATTAAGGAGTCAGGTTGACATGACCTCTCCCATGTTGCATTTTATGCATTAGGAAAGAGGAAGCAGGTGTTGGATTTTACACACAAGGAAAGGAAGATGCAAAGGAAAAGGAGAAGAAACTTGGGGGGGGGGGAGTAGTTTTTGACAAAGTCCAAGAAGATGGGACTGTAGAACGCTTTTACTAAACGTGGAAGTGAGGCACTGGAACCTGCCACAGCTGGGGCTTTTAAAGCTTTTCTGTTGCTCACACTAAAGCAAGAATTTCTGTGCTGTCGCGGGAGTATATAATTTCTGGCAAATTAACTGTAATTTCACCCCATTCTCATTCAAAACAACCATATGGAAGTGCAAACAAGAAAAGGTGGCATTGGATCCCCTCTCATTTGCACACTCAACCTAACACTTAAGAGCCAGAACACAAGGGAAGGGGAGCTCGGGTGCTGTGGCTGGAGAGGAGAATGTGTGACTAGGGGAGCGGGGCGGGGGGCTTGAGTCTGCGTCACTTCACAGGAAGGGAAGGAGAAGTCGCCCCGCCACGGGCGAATCAGAAAGTCTGATAAAGAAACTGTTCTAATAAATGAAATATGTGCTAAAAAAAAAAGTGAGGATGGGGTCAAGAGGACGGAGGAAATGCAGAGGATCTGAGCAGGGACAAGGAAAAAGCGACAGGGAGACAAGAGGGGTCCCCGGGGCAGAGGTGGGACGGCAGACAGGGTCTGTTGTTGGCCCTGTTGGCCAGGGAGACCTGGGGGCCAGGAAGGGGGTGAAGCCCAGGGTCAGGGGGCCCCACAGAAACAATCTTTTGTTCTGATGACACGGGACTGAGGGGTCAGGTACATGCATTTTCTTCCTCTTTGTCCCCTTCACCGTTTGAGAGCTTCATGTGCAGTGTGTATTTTTCAGTCTTTAAGTACCGCTCAATCATTGGGGATTTTCCACGAGGACTTACAAAAATGCACATTACACTGTAAAAATGCTTTTCAGTCCATAAAAGTCCGTTTTAACTGAGTCAATTTCTTTATGATGTTTGACTTTGGTTTAGGTCCTGACTCCAAGAGGAGAAATTCGGTGGGGTGAGAAGGAAAAACAAGGTAGAAAGAAGAAAAGCCCCGTGACAGCCGTTTAAAACACAATCAGACCTTGTTTGTGTCATACGGACTCAGGGCTTTCTCTTCAAAAATCCATGCGAATAAAGAAAACACCTTGAGAACCTAATAATAGTTGCCTGAAACCTGAGATCCACCTCTCATCTTTCTAATTCTTGGTAACACACTAATAAGACTGTATGTTTTTTAATGTACTGATTCTTAGCAACAAAGTAGTTCTTTAATTAGTACAAAAGTTGAATAATGCACTGCCTATTATTGTGCATGGCATACAACATTCGGTGACTTGTACTGGCATATTCGTTTACATATGTCACCACCGTGCCTGTAATTTTGTTTAATGCCAGGTCAGACTGCCAAGTGGATGTGTGTGTACTTAAAGTTTCTCCAACAGTTGTTTCATGAGACTTCTCAGTAGTAACTAACACAGTGCCAGTTCAGGAAGTTGAGGAAATCAGAAGCAGTTAAAGCAACCGTTCCTGCCCATGCCCACAGTATTCTGTACTTGCACTTGAAATGGAGTGACTCACCAATAACTCATCTTTTCAGGGCATTTTCCATTACCATTTCAAAAGAGAACTACTAGGTGAAGGTGCAATTTGTTGTCTATAGTCTTGCAAATAAAGACACTGCTGTTTGAGTTAGTTAGGCCCAAATAAAAATGCAGGACTTGAAATAAGCCTGTGAAATTCGGTCCAGTGGTTGATTCATGAAAAAGACCAGATGCAAGCGATTTGAGGACAGTTTTTGGATTTAATTTTTAACATTTCTCATGTCAAGACATACAGTTTTCAGATCAAGGAAATCATTTCTTGGCAGGGAAAACAAATATTTCCCCCTCATGACCGACTCGCCGAGAAGGATGTCCGAACAAGGATGCATGCAGGGGTGGAGACATCGGTCTCAGTCAAACTTGTCTTGTCTCTACAGGTGTTGCGGTGAGAAGATTTGGATGAAAAAGGATTGAAAGAAAAGTCTCACCTTGTAACTATTTAAACTACTTTCTCTGGATGAACTGTCAGTAATAGGAAGCGTGGAGCTGATTCCCTCACTCTACACGGGATTTAAATGGGCAGATAGCAGCACGATCTGAAACACGATTTTCGTCATGACTTAAGTCCCTAAGATTTAGAGTATTTTGTTTGTCTGAATGTGTTACCAGCGCAAACGTTCAGCACTAACATTAACATGGAGAGCTTTTTCCCTTTGGTATTCACAAGCATAACACACATAATCCTTTATCTCTGGCAGAGCTATTAGCTTTTCGGCCTTTGGCTGGTGGATGTATACAGTATCTATAGTTATTGCATGCAAGCGTTCTCAACTGACTTGCAAAGTCTTTGATCAAACCAGCTAAACTTGATTTTCCAGATTATTCTGGAGACAAGGCACACAGCGATCAGCTTTACAAGTCCTGGCAAGCAGTCAAGACCCCTTGCTCCCCACTCCCTTTATCAGAATCAAAAGTAAACAGGGAGCCTGTTCTCATTTAAATATGTAGCATCAGAATCTTGCCTCAACTTTCACAGTTGTGGCAGCAGAGGAAAAACAACAGTTGAAGTAAGAAAAAGGTTTCTTTGGCCTACCTGCCAAACCAAATAATGACACCCAAAGCAAAAACATGCTTCACTGAAACTAAACTTTAGTCAATTCAGCCTACTTAAAACAAAGCCTTTTTTTTTGTGATTTCAAAAGCGAACATTGTACTTTGCTCTGGCAGCCATTTGTATGTTTTTGAATGATCTGATTATGCATAAATTCCCGGCCTACAGAGCTTTCAGCACCTCAGATCCATGAGTGATTTGAAAACACAACTCAGTTTTTCTAAATACAGTGCCTGCCCTTTGGTCCCTCTTAACATTTTAAAACATTCCCTCAAGTGACAGTGTTGTGATGTCCGCTGTCACTGTGTTCTCCCCCCAGACCTCAGAAGTGTTTCTGGGAGCTTAGAACTCTTTCCTTTCCTGTGGCACCACGCGTGGTTCTTCATGCCTTATTCCATTCTTCCTCCATTGGTTTTTCTCTTCTTCTCTTGGCCTTAGAAGCACAATTTAGAAGCAGACATCACTTCTGCAACCATGACCACTTTTGCCAGCTCTAGTAGGAAGATAACAAATGCAAATCAGAGATCATTTGCGTGTGTGTGTGTGTGAGAGAGAGACATAGGTACATTTTGTATACACATCATGATCACACTCAACATTGAGAATTTGTACCAGTTTATGATATGACTTGATTCTCATTTCTTCCCATTCCCTTATCTACCATATGTTTTGGTTTTTAAATTAAAGCCTCAGGGTGAAAGCACACAGAGACATGTTTGTTTGGTTAGTGAGTAACTGACTGGACCAGCACAGTATTAAATGGCACTAGTCTAAAAACATGTGATGGTTTAGAAAAAAATTGAAGAAGTGCAGGACGTTTTCTTAGCCCCATTTTTCCTTGGGGAGAGTTGAGAGCTAGCAGTGCTAGCACAGTACCTGGAAAAACATATATTTAGAGGCAATATGGAGTTTTTGGTAGTCTTGTACCAAGTTCCAGAACAATTTCCAGTTGATTTTTCTTCTTCTAAAACTGAAAGGATGTCCCTATCATTTTGGCTAAATTGCTACATGTGCCATTGCGTTTTGCATCTCAGAAATGTCTACAGGTGTTAACAAGGAAACGTTTCTTACTTCTCTCTATGACATCACCCAGTAGCTTTTGCTTGGTCCTATAGAGCAAGCTGACTGGGCTTGTCTGACACTACGACTGAGCAGATCTGAGTGACAAGCGTGGTGAATCCACAAAGCACATCCTCTACTAGGGCGCATATTTCTAAGAATCTGGTGTCATTGTGTGACAAATTTCCACAGTCCACCCAATGCCCCAGACGTAGCTATAAATTTGTATCTTTTAAAACCTATGCTGGGAGAGGGTAAGTCCACAGGTTGTCACAAGATTTCCCCCAAAGGCCATTCATGTTAGTACCAACCTCAGAGAAGAACAGATTACCATATTAACTGTTATTGTTTAAATTAAAAAAAATTATTACAGTGAAAGACATATTGCCATTAAATCCCCTTAAAATCCCCTCCCTCATTTAAACACACTTGTCTCATGTTCTTGTCACTTTCTGAAGCGGTTCGGGAAGTCCTTCCTCACGAGTGTCTTTCCGAGGTGTGATAAGAGTGAAGGTGAATGCAGGTGCCCAGCGCTATGCAGTGAAAAAAACAAAAGCATCACAGTGTGTCCTCGTCCATCTTATTCACAGAATCTGGTACTGTGTGATTTCTGGCTCTTCCTCAAAGTCAAAATGGCTGTGCAAAGTCAATGTTTTAAATGGTCTCAAGGCACCAAGATAGCATGACAGCACGAGACACTCACGAAAGAGGACTTCCAGAACTGGCTCAGAAAGTGGCAAGAGCTCTGGGATACATGTGTATGAAGTGATGAGGAATCTTTGAGGGGGATTAATGACAATGTGTCTTTTACTGTAATAAATTTTCTTTTAATTTAAGCAGTGGCCCTATTTCTTATTTCACCTATTTGTAACCAGAAAATTCATGTTATTCTCTGCAACCAGTGACTTTGTTGCATGCTCTATCTGTGTTGGGCTTATGGAAGTGTGCATATGGAAAACAGTATTGCTTTATTTTCTTACCCTCTGATAACTTCTTAGTCTGTTGGCTCTGAATTCTCACCCTAGATGTTCTAGCTGGATAACATTTTCAACTGGCAGGTCTATGATGATTCTCAAGACTAGATCTTGAGAATTTCAGAGTTCTTTATCCAACTAATTACTACATATCTGGACATAGATGTCCCTCAAATACCTCAGACTGAGCTTGTCCAACATGGTCAGAGGTCACGTCCTTGTGCTCTTGATCTGTGATCTTCTTCTCAATGCACAGTGCCACTTCTATCAAAAGCCTGCAGATTTGTCCTCTTTCCTTAATTCACATATCCAGTCAGATTATCTCTCTCCAAACTCTGCATCCCCTTGGATATGTTCAGCACATAGCTTTGTATCACCTCTTGACTGGGCTCCTTAGCCTCAGTCTTGGAGAATGAACTTTTCTGACTGCAATTCAAACCTGCCATTCTCACTAGAGCCAATAACGACTGTCTCTTGCTCTTAGAATAGAAACAAAGCCCTTGAACGTAGCTTACAAATCCTGTATGTTCTCAGGCTCTGCTCACCTTTATCCATTATCTTTTTACCTTTCACTGCTTTGGAATCACCCCTCAGCCCCTGAATGTCTTCTTTCAAACTCCTTTGGCTTCTGGACTTTCCTTCATGGTGTTGGTCACCTTCAGCTTGGTTGCATTTGCCCTCCTTATTGCTAGATGATGCCATTTGCCCCTTAATCACCTGTAGACTTGGCCACTTTAGGAATCTTTCCTCAGGATTTCAGCTCTCAGTTGTTGCTCCTTCTAAGGTCCCTCTACACTCCTGTACATCATACCATTTATCTGTGGGTATGGTTGTTTCTTCAGAAATTTCTGTTTTTAATTATCCTGTGAATTCTGTGAAGATGGTGACATGAAAAATGTCTACTACCTACTAGGTAGAAAATAAGTACTTAGAAAAAAAAACCAAAGAAACACTCTAAAACATCAGTGTTAGCAGGGCCTTACTTGCTGGGTGAGATAATGTGTCTCCTCTACTCCATCTCACACTCTGCAGTTCTGGAAGGAGCATATTTAATAGAAGAGAGAGAAGGAAAGGTTACAGGACCTCTGGGATCCTCTTCAGCTTTAAGCTTGAAATAACTGAGGCCCAGGCACGGAATGTCACTGGGTTTCCATCTGGTAGGGCAACTGCTGTAATGTTGCCCTAGTATACTTTTCCCCAGGCTTTTTAATTTTTACCATTTTGTTAACTATAAAATAGTGCCTCGCTTCTTGGGATGGTTTGTTTTCATTTGAATTTCTTTGTGTTACTACCGAGTTGAGTGTATTTCTAATGTTTGGCAGCAAAACAGCTTTCTCTGAATTGAATTGCGTATTTATAAAAATCGCCCATTTTTTACTGGATCATTATATATGCTGTATGCTAATTATAAGTCATTTGTATGACTTGTAAATATCCAGTAGATTTGAACATACATGCTCCCCGTGACTCAATGATTCTCTGGTTAGAAATGATCTCTTTTCAAAGAAACTCCCTCAAATGTGCCCACAGAAATATTTGAAGTGTTTCCTGTAGTGATATTTGTAAAAGCCCAAATTTGAAATATCTAAATGTACACTTAGCTACTCATGCAACTACCTACTCTTAAATGAATCATCAAACTATGGTGTGTCTATATAAGGGACATGGAGTTTGAATAAATTGGTTTTATAAGTTATCAATAGATCATGCCTGAAAGTGCTACATTAACCAAAGGAAAAAAATAGTAAATCAGTTCAATATCTCATAAATGAAGCTTGAAAATCTGCAAAAATTCTAAATAATATCTATGAGTAGATACATTTAAAATACAAGCAAAAAACTCATATTGCAAAACATTGTTTTCTTCTATTGAAGAAGATAGAATAAAGATACTGTATTCAACCAGCACTGTGATGTGTATCCTCTTTAAGAAACATTTGTGTGGGGCTGGAGATTTAGCTCAGTGGTTCTAGCACCTGCCTCGCAAGCGCAAGGTCCTGAGTTCGATCCTGGTAACCACATACAATGTTGGGAGTGGTGACTCATGCCCACCAGCAATCAATACCACATACCACAGTGCCAGGCGTGGTGGCTCATGCCTGTAATCCTAGAATTTGGGAGGCAGAGGTAGGAGGATTGCTGAGTTTGAGGCTTGCCTGGGCACCACAGTGAGCGGAGGGCCAGCCTGAACTACAAAGTGAAACCCTGTCTCAAAAAAAAAAAAAATTGTGAAAAACAGTAAAACAGTAATGTGTTAAGTATGAACTATGACTAAATGAGTGTGTATATTTTATATTATTTGTGTCCTTGAAATATTTCTAAATTAAAGAAAAAAGTGGCAAATAAAAAATGATAGTCTTCTTCCAAGAAGAAATGATAGCATATGTACATTTTTGAGGTCTGGGAATCAACACATTTAGTGTTATAGTGACAGGGGGTGGGGGGAGAAGAAATAGCTTGCCAGCTAACCCAGGGTTGGAGAAGTTGCAAGCCTACAAACATAATTCCTGGAGAGCTAAATACATTAGCAGAAACCATACTCTTGGATCAGGCCAATCCCTTCACTTAAGTGTTAAAAAAAAAGTCCAAGGCCTAGAAAAATTTAAATGTAAAGGAAAGAGAAGAAAAAGCTATTTGGATACAAGAAACCCTATCATTTCATATATTTATATTGATATTGGCTGATTTCTTGGGTGATAACTTACTGTACTATAGAGATAGACTTTTGAAAGACAGTAGAGAGAATAGATGAATTTTGATTACGAGCGGAGGATATTTTTGCTACTGGTCGGACATCATTAGGCAGACTTTTGGGCATCCGACAGGTGACACCTGGTGAGCTCTTGCCTGTGCTATGGAGTGTTTAGGATGGAGACATTCAGAGGTGACCTGGGTTTAAACTACTGCCTGAAGGGTCCTGATTGCTGGCTGATCAATATCATGCTGAATCCCTCTGGTTTTTATGGCTTCAATAAAGACTATCTCATCAGGTAGCTCAAGGACAAGAGATAACTATGAGGAACTTCTATGAAGATCAACACAACAGTGGCCTAAGGTCACCACTACTAAGATGAATGATTGTGATATTTTCAGGACTTTCTTCTATTTATGGGCAAATTGTGAGACCAGGTATGTACCACTAACAGCCCTGCTTGCCTGTGTGATGCCGACCCGAGGACGATTGTCAGTTATGGGGCTACTGACTGCAGCGCTCTGTTGGCATTGCATATCCCATCATAACAACTGACCTCACATTCCTCCCATGAGAGACACTGGTTTACAGATGCCAGAGAGTCTTGATGGCTTCTCTGACAGGATGACAAGGTGCTCAGAGCAGAGGTTCTTCTGAAGGTATCAAGAGTTTTTTGCACAGCACATCAGTACCACAGTGAATTTGCTAGATTAGTTAATTGCATCTTTAAAAGGAATAGGATGATTTGAGTTGAGCTTCAAGACTGGCAGGACCAGGCCAATCCCTTCACTATAGCCGGTATAGAGTTTAAAAGTTTTAGACCCTGGAGGTCCTTAGCATTCTCACACAGTGCTTTGTTGTATCTGGCATTATCCTTTATAACTTGATTGAACAACCAGTTCTTGAGGTGACTCAGGACATAAAGGCATTGCATAAACATGAAGTAATATTACTGTATCATAACCATTTGATTCTGGAGGACTTACCGGAAAGAACAATGTGTTACTTCTACTTTCCCATGACTTCTAAATCTTGCTTTATGATATTCCTAGAATAGGAAGTGCAAAAAAGTCCAGAAGACAGAATTCAATTATATGTTTAACTAGTCCCTCCCATATATCTATAACTACATGTACACTAGTAAAAACACAAGTTTTTCTTTTTCCAGGTAGGCCTCATGCTTGCCACTGAGCTATATCCTCAGGGCTTTTTAATTTGATTTTTGAGACAGGGTCTTGCTCAGTGGTCCAGGCTGGCCTCAAACCTGTGATCTCCTTGCTTCAGCCTTCTGAGACTATGAGATTGCTGGTGTGCACAATCACACCTGGTAAGAAACATTATAGGATGTGAGATACTTCCGTTTTTGTTCTGGGTTGAGGAATAGAAGTATAAATTCCATGGTGATTGTCACTGATATTTACTTTGAAAATTGATAATTCAGTTCATTTTCTGGTTCAGAATATATGAAATGTTTTATGACACGATTTCTTCTGAGTATGTCTCATGTACTTTTAGATTAAAGGAGTAGTTATTATTAGACTTGATTTCCATATATTATTTCTGCAACATGTGTATATTGTGGATTTTTCAAATATTTATAACCTTGTTAACTTTCTTTCGATTTAAATTGAATGTACATGTGGTAACATGTAATCTTTGCCTTCTTTTTTAGAATTGTGATTTAATTCTTTATAGATTTTATTGTTAAAAGCAGTTTTAAGTTTGTAGAAAAATTAAGAAGGAGTTTCTCACCGTCTCACCCTACCTGTTGCACCCTACCCCATTAATGTCTTGATTTTAAAAATTGATGACCCAATATTGATATATTATTATTTAATAAAGTCTATAGTTGACATGAGGTTTTACTCTGTGTTGTCCAGCTCTGTAGGTTTTGAGAAATGTATTATGTACTAAGTATCCAGTATTGCAGTAATATACAGAAGTTTCTCGTGCTTGGCTTATTCACTCCTCCCTCCTTTGCCCAAATCTCTCAACAAAACAAATAGAAAGTTGAATCATATTTTAATAGCAAAAAGAGTAATGCCAGAAACATGATTAGGAACTATTGTGCCATGTACATTTATTTCTAATTCTATTACTATTTTCATCTTGTTATTACTTCAAAGCTCTGGTTTTGAATAATTTATTGATAAATATGAACTTGGTTAATTACTCAGAAAGCTTACTAATTCTTTTCTTCATCTATTTTTATGGAACTTTTCTTCCTTTTTTCCCTTGTTCTTTTGTTAGAGATGAGAAACAGTAAATGGTCAACTATAGCTCATTTGTGAGTTCATTTACCCTTGGTTTCCACATAAGCCCCATCTGGCGGCGTCCTCGTTAGTACAGTGGTGAGCATCCCCGCCTGTCACATAAGCCCCATCAGTCACAGCATGTTCAGCATCACCGACATCAGGAATCCTCACAAAGCACCTGTATGTGTGTGACCATGGTGGTCTTGACCCTTCAGAATCAGCCATTTGCCAGTCATTCTCTGGATCCAGGAGAGTGGTCTAGAGCACTTTCTGCTTCCTAGAGAGGGTCCTAAGATTAGGGAAAGCTTTCATTTACCACCGTTAAGTAACCATCCCCAAAGTGAGTGGCTTTTTCTTCCAACACAGCTGTAGCGTGTTGCACAGATAAAGCATGTAAATAAGATGGTAGAAGAGGCATTTTTCCACTTTTGACCAAGGGAACAGGGTGTCTCCCAGCTCTGCAGCAACCGGGCTTCCTTGATTCATATGAATCTTACCTTCTTTAGTTGTCATAGAACCCGGCACTTCCTTTAAAGCATGGTGCTAGTTTTTCTTATTAGTTCAAAAATAAAGCATGTTGAATGCATTACCATGGCTACTCTTCTAATTAATAAAGACTGCAAGTTTTGAAACAACTAACTCTTTTCATAACCAAGTTACTTTTAGAAGCTATTATAAATTATTACCTTCTTCTACGTCTGAGGTGTCTTATGACTAAAGGCTGGGACAGCCCCCATGATGCTCTTTAACAATGATGCTTATGTTCCTTTTGGTAAACTCATAATGTTAATTACACTCTGCAGCAGATGGAGCACCTTCCATCAAGGGCCTCAGTGCCCCTTACAAATGTCATGAGTCATGAAAGCCCTTCTATAATGGAGGTAAGGATCTGTGGTCACGATTTTATAGTTAAAGAAGCACAAAGATGGGAAGTGTTTTGCTTTTAAAAATGGGAAATATTTTAGTCAAAAAGATTTAGTCATCATTTAAGGAAGCAGGAGAATTCAACGAACACATACTGAATGAATAAATGAATAAAATGTTTCATCAAGTATCAATAAGATTTGGTTTTCCTGGCAAAGAACACCTGGACAATACTAATTATTTTGACGAGTCACAGAGGAACGGATTGAAAATGATGCACTGTCAATTAATCAACTTTTGCAACAGTTAGTATATGTCTCACTATCATGGCAGTATTGCAAAACTCTAGGAAACAGAAGCAGCCAAACATTTTTGTAGGACGATACAGAAATATTGGCACTTAGAGCTAAAAGATTCTAGAGATATTTAGTCAAGCACTTTCATATTTGAAAGGAGAAAATTGAGATCCAGAAAAGTTAATAAATGGCTTGCTTAAAATCAGCTTTTAAAGCCATAATTTAATTTCTTTGTATTCCTTCTTATTTTGGAAACGGTTTAATTTGGCTTGGTTACTCAGTTGGTTAGTGGCATTGATGGCTAAAATCCAAGATCCTGACCCTAGTTAGTTCATTTCCTCACTAAATTACACTTCCAAAAAATTTCTCAATGAATGTCTCTCTATACCCTAAGTATCAGAAAACCCTGGATGTGAAGGCTGTAAGGAGGTTGCTTTTGGATATCAGTGAGGAATCTGATATTCAGTGATATTCAGAGAATCATTCAAGGCCAGGTCTGGTGACTGCCACGGAGGTGGCTAGCACCCCCTGCAATGACGGTTCATCTTCCTTTCCAGGAACCTGGGTCTTTTGTCAATTTATCAGGATTCCAATAACCAACACCCGCTATAATTTTATCATAACGTTTCTGAAATCTGTTTTTACTAAAGACAAATGAGAAACAAATAAGGTAATTCTGAAGAATTAAAAGTGGAAAAACAGTCCAGGGCATGTGGTTAAGTCAGTGATGATTGAGATGCTACTTGCTTATTTGATATCTGCTATACCTGTGAAACCAGGTAATGATGACTAAACTTTATTGTAAGGAAGGATACAGAGGTATTGCATGATCCCAAAGAGCTTGCTAAGTTTTCAGGGGTTGAGCTCTCTCTGTCTCCAGGTTCCAATGCTGAACATTTTTATGATGGGAACTGATGGCCCAGTCTGAGGGTATACTTACACGCACTCAATTACTCAGAAGTCTGAGGCAGGCCTCTGGGACTTCAAGAGAGCCCAGGTAACATAGAAAGACCCCATTTTAAAAACAATACCAACAGTACCAACAGCAACAAAACCCCCTTCAAAAATCAAGACGAAACAAACAAAAAATAATATATATAATTTTCATTCAATGAAAACTTCTAACTAAAATAAGTTTATATTTCTTAGCCACCAATAACAAGAATTTCTAGCATTTTAACAATTTTTGTGCAATCCCTTTCTCCAGTTGCCAAATGAAAGAGAAGTGTGCTTGAATTAATTTTCAAGATACTTCTCTTATTTTACATATCTTCCCTCCTTGTAGACGGTAGAACACAAATGTACACTTTTGTTCATCTAGTCTACTTTAAAAATTTTTAAAATAAAAGTATCATCAAAAAAATCTTGAGGTATATTAAATCTTTCTATTTGTGTGGTGTTTTTAACTGAAAGTTCTTCAGATATCACTGTGAACTAGTAAAATAGATCCTTTCTTTTACAGAGATAGGGCAGGAAAGGGCTGGGGACAGAGCCAAAGTGGTGAAAAGTTGATTCAGACTTTTCCTGAGTCCTGGTTGCCACGTTATGGTGTACTCTCGCTAGGTCCTCAACTTTAACAGCAGACAGTAGACTTAGATTGCACTGGGCTTTAATTCTAAAAATGCTTACTTCTAGCCTGACCAGCTCTTGCTAATACTCAGGCTGCCTGCTTCATGTCTCGCACGCTTGGCACACATAAACTCACCATATGAAAATGATCCTCTGCTACTATTTGTATAGGAAATCAACCATACAAGTCCTCATTACCCTGTTTATCTCTCTGGGCATACTGGGGTCTTTGAAAGGTTGTATTGTGGAATTTGTTCTGTGAGTTTAATATTAATAAGATAAGGTGAAGAAACAGGTTTTTCTCTTTACCTTTAAATCCTTAAACTGGCACGATGAGCAGGACAATCAACTCATAGGCCCACAAGTCTCTACCGCGCATTTAGTTTCCTGTTAATACCTCCTGATAGCTGAAGGGAGCAATGAATGGACAGTTTGGATTTTTTAAGTAAAATATTCAAGAAGTCAGTATCTTTACACTCACTGTGCTTTGCTGTCCCAGAACTGTGAATTTTAGCCTGTCCCTCTTGGTATTTGAAGTTGAGAGTTTGTGATGATATTTAGCTCAACACAGAAAACATTTTAAACTGTTCAAGGAATTATTTTAATACATTATTTTGTGCCTGTATTTCCTAAGTACAAATGCTTAATTCTATAGGTTTTTCCTCTTTTAGGCTGTCACCTTTATTTCCTTGTTTAGGGTCTTAATTTCAATATACAGTAAGCAAAGGATCTATGGAAAACTGTTCTAGGTTTCTGTGTAAATGAGATTTCAGAAAAGAAAGTTGCAAAAGTGGAGATAGTGGCAAAAATTTTTTAAATAGTCAATAGGTAAATCAAGAGCCAACATTTTAGCCAGTAGTCATTGCATATTATGTTATATTTTTTATGATCTGAATATGTCAAAGTATTTGACAACACTAGAAAGCAATCTTCATAATGTCTTTTCAATTATCAGCCTCTTTTGTTACCAAGAGACTAGTGATGTTTTTGTGAATTACATGATTCCTAAAACTTCAGTAACCACACTACATAGTAACTGAAAGTCTAGGTCCAAGGTCTTATGATAGGAATTTGAAATCTGGTCACTTCAGCAACAGGAGTCTCTACCATGAGGCTGCCATACAGGAGGCTGCCTGAAATCATAACACCAGTGATGAAAGAGAACAAGGGATAAACCAAAGTTAGTTTTCAGGCCACTGATATTATCCATCTAAAGTTATGATTATTTAGAATCACATGCTTCTCTGTATATTGTATTCTCAGTTGAAAAAGATTGTAGAGAGTAGTGTAATGCTCAGTGATGCTCAGCTATAGGAATGGGATCAGCAACTTCTACCCTTGTAAGTGGAATGAGATTCAAATTTATTTACATATAATGAATAAATTTTTAAGAAAATCATTTGCCTAACCTCATAAAATTATTGTAACTTCTTTTTTTTTTGCTTTTGAGACAGGGTCTCGCTTTGTAGTTCAGGCTGGCCCTGAGCTCACTATGGTGCCCAGGCAAGCCGCCGCGAACTCAGCAATCCTCCTGTTTCTGCCTCCCAAGTGCTGGGATGACAGGCGTGAGCCCCCACGTCCAGCATTGTGCTATGTGGTGTTGATTGTTGGTGGGCGTGTCTCCACACACCCAGCATTATATGTGGTCACCGGGGATCGAACTCAGGACCTTGCGCCTGCGAGGCAGGCACCGGAACCACTGAGCTAATCCTCCGGCCAATTGTTATTTCTAATAATCATTCTATTAATGATTTTTAACTACATGTTGATCATATGCATTGTGTGATTCCAGGTGCTAAAGAATGCAATGCCTTGTGTTCAGCACTAGGGTCTAACATAGAAAATGTCTACGTGGGTCAGTAACTTCTGCTTCAGCAATAATTATCTACTCAATAACTTTTGTTTATATCGCCTTCCATTTTTAGTAGAATTTATATTATAGAGCATTCCCATATATTATTTCATTGTGTCTCAGTTTCCTTGCGATGGAGGCAATATAATTATAATCTCCATTTTATAAACAAAAAAGTGGTTATGAGGAAGTCACATTAATTATTCAAGGTCAAGTAAGAACAAGGATGAGACCTCTGTCTGCCCCTTTCATTTCCTCTTCACTGAACTGTCCCGTTTCAACAAGGATTTATTTGAAGCAAAAAGGTAGAAAGTACTTGATCATTTTTTCCTCAGAAAAATCTCTCTTATTAAAATTCTTTAGTTAATACCACTGCAAAAAAGAAGGTAATAAAAATATATTTTTTCTTTTTTAAACTAAAAAGTTTCATTTCACTCACCAGTTTATTGATTAGTGATAATCTTTACACTGATAATTCTTTTCAAATGAGATTGTAGCACAACTACACTACAATAAATGTTCTAGTTGTTAGCTGTATGCATATACTGTAACAGAAACCTGTCTTTTCCTTATGATGTATATTTTCTGTTTATTTGTTTTATTTCTTGTTTTCTGAGTTATATTTTCGTGGTTAGAGTGTGGAATTCATATCACTATTATTTTTAATTTCCCCTGCATTTAGCAATGTGCACTGAGGAGGGTATGTGCTTAATAACATTTGTTGAATCATTGACTGGATGACTGGTTGCTTCTATTGGGAAAATAAAACACGAGTCCATTGTTGACAGTGATTCTCTGCTCACCGGCTCTTCCTCTTCTCTTGGATGGCTGCATCTTTTCTATTTCTAGTAGCCTAATTGAAAACTGAACTTTAAATCTTGGCCTCATCCTGCTAGTGACTCCCTCAGTGCTTCCCACGTTCCACATAAGTACTACAAAAATATTTGCAGATGAAGAGAACAAAAATAGGAGGAATAGGAGAAAAAGTAGATGTCATGCTTCACAATTGTTGCCCATACTCTAAAGGTCAGGGATGGCATTAAATACTTTACCTGGGTCAAACACTTATTCCCCTCAACAATCTTGAACAGTTCCAGTCTGTATTCTCAACACACAAAAATCAAAGTGCAAAGTAATCTGTCTAAGCTCACATACTTCTTATGTCATAGAGGCACAATTCAAATCCATTGTTCTTATTGCTGAATTACATTGCCTCTTGATATGGCCATAGGGGAAATTCCAGAAAAGCATAGGAGAGGAGGAAGAAAAATGGTCAGTAAACAGAGCCTCAGTGATAGCCAGCATTGTATAGTGAAGAAAGCACTAGAAAAAGACCCAGTATCCTATACACCAGTGATTCATTTTCCCCACACATCTAATTTCATCTCTCTCCAGCCTCACTGCTCTAATCTGCTAGATGGTTTTATCATGCTAAACTTGCCTTAGTCAGAGTTGTAAATTTATGTGAACACAATTTGAAAGGAATAAAATATAAAGTACTAAAACTGTGTAATAGCGCTTATACACACAGCATAGCATATTTTATGTTGTTAAGGAATCTTCACATGATGCATATGATTCACTTAACCAAATGGTGGCAAAAAATGAGTGTTGTAAGACTGTGTAGATTTTTTTGGGTCTATACAGCATGGTAAGATACAGAGACTTTCAATGCTATCAGAGACTACTTACTGTATATAAAGCTTTATATACAAAGTCATAAAGTTTTATGGTGGAGCTGATGGAGTTTCAGTTTAATATTTGACATATCCAACATCCAACTCCTTCACAGCATGAGGGAGGGGAGGCGGTGCTCGGTGGGCGTCAGGGTGAACACGGTGTATAAGCAGAGGAAAGAGCTCCACCTACTGCTCGGCAGCGTCACCTCCTACCACACCCTCAGGAGTCAGCCTAACACACGATCATGCACCAGTCTCTTTTCGAGAGGACATCAGGATCAGAAACGCTAGCACTGGCATTGCATGCCAAAGCAAACCCACAATCCCTACTACTTACTGAGCATCTCTTGCTCACCAGATAGTTCAAAGTTATTTTGGTCAATCCCTGGGACATCCTCAGTAGTGGTGACTAGAAGCAGAACCTGAATCTTTTGAATTTCTGGGTATATGTCCTTGGACAATCGGTTTCATATTCCTGAGTCTCTAATTTCCCACCTGCATCCAGAGTTATAAGTGAACTTCTCACCAGGTTGTAATAAGTGTTTGATGAATCATTCTTTGTAATGAATTTACAAAAGTGGTGTATAATATGCAGATGTGATATAGACTTTTAAAAGGAAAAAGAGAGACAAGAAGTGGAATCTTACCCAAGTTTATCATAGAACTCTTTTTTTTTTTTTTTTTTTTTTGAGATAGGGTCTCACTTTGTAGTTCAGGCTGGCCCTGAGCTCACTGTGTAGCTCAGGCAAGCCTCGAACTCAGCGATCCTCCTGTCTCTGCCTCCCGAGTGCTGGGATGACAGGTGTGAGCCATCACGCCTGGCACTGTGGTATGTGGTGTTGATTTCTGGTGGGCGTGAGTCACCACGCCCAGCATCGAATGTGGTTACAGGGATCGAACTCAGGACCTTGCGCTTGCGAGGCAGGTGCCGGAACCACTGAGCTAAATCTCCGGCCCTATCATAGGGCTCTTAAAATGGCAGTTAGGAGTTGAACCTGGACTGACTCCAGTGCTTGTACTCCTAAGCATTATGCTGTTCAGCTTCGTAATTTGTGACTAAATGATGGAATCCACTCCAAGCATCTAAGGATGTATGGCTGGGTTATTATTTAGAAGAATGATGATTTGTTATTGAATTAAACATTTAGCTGTTCCTCTTTTTAATTCATATCTTGGATCCTAATCATTGCCTCTCCAATCCCCGAGCTTTATCCAATTATTTCTATAAGTTTTCATGAAAAAATAGTACCAATGACCACATTATATGAATATCATAAAGCACTTTTTATTTGGCCTGGCATTTTGAACACCCTATCCATGTTCTGCCTTGCTGTTACTTACCAATATCTCATTTCAAATATTTGTCTCAAATGGATTGTTAAAAATCACTTATTTTCCAGTATATGTGGTAGTAGTGATGACTTTCCCAGTGTTGAAACTGCTTGCAGAAGAGTTCTCTATCCATAGAGAATATAAAGTAAAGACTTTGTGTTTAACTTAGTACAGAATTGGCCTGAATTTCAAAGGCTATGGTTTTAGACTCATTGGAAGAACTTTTAATTTTGATTAAAGGGGAAGACACCTGATTCCTCAGGAGAAAAGCAAATAGTCTAAACAGTAAGAAATAATATTGAAGATAAGTTCTAATCATCAGCCACTTCACACTGAACTTGAATAGAAATGAGGAAGGGTGCTGGAGAATATTTCTTCTTTTCCTTCTAATATGAACATGCTACAAGATGCAGACAACTTAATGTTATAGGAGATGGGATAAAATATTTGGAGCCTGAGTGGGTATTATTATCATTTTAATAATGGTTGCATCATTTGAACAATGGTTGCATCTCTCTATAGTTTACATGGGATTTAAGACACTTGTTAAGCACCCAGGGAAAAATAAATGTAATTAAAATGTTGGGAAGCAGAATAGATGAAAAAACATTACAGGATTGTGGGGAATTTAATTTGGAAAAAAAGCAATTAGGGATAACGTGTTTTCAAGTCTATGGAATGTTATTTATTAAAGAACTAAGTATTTGTTCTTTATTTCCATAGAGATCAGAAATAGAAACAGGCTTAAGTTGCCACAAGAAAGCTTGTATTTACACACAAGAAAGAACTTCTTGATTAAACTCTAGAACTTACCAGGGAGGGAAATTGTGGTCTTTGGTCCAGGAAATCTTTTAGAACTGAAGAAGATAAGCCCTGAGTAATACGATGTGGTGTCGGGTTGAAGCAGGAGGCTTAACTAGAATTTCTTCAGGTCTCATCTAGTACTTACCTGCCATAAGTGCATAAATAACAACTTGTCCATAAAACAGGAAGAGGCGCAGACAACACAATCACACATGGCCCACTTAGCAATGTAGTTACTGCTCCTGTGCAAAGATTTTGGAAATACCTGCTTGGAACATCCTGGTTGGGCATTTTTTTTTCAAAGACTTATTGATAAAGTCAACTTCAATGAATAACACATACTCACCCCCCCCATGTGTGTGTATTCGTCTAAAATAATTCATGGCATAATAAATCAAAATAGATTAGAAGGAAGAGTTACTTTTTGGTTGTTTTCTGTTTGTGAATTTTTGTGTGGAGTAATACCCCATTGCATATGTTTTCTGCTTTTTTTGCAGTACCGGGGATTGAACTCAGGCCCTTGTGCATCCAAGGTTGGCACAGTACCACTTGAGCTAAATCCCCAGCCCCTTTCTGTTTGTGAGTTTTAAGTTGAAATTAAAAGCTAGTGATAGTATATGGGAATGATTGTGAGCTATCACATAAGGTTTTGAAAATAAGATATTAACTTTTAAAATTTAACTTCCTTTAATGTTAAAATTGAAAAATGTTTACAAATTGGCTATGATTAACTATTTATACTTGGTGAGTGGAAAGTTTATTTATTTATATTTTTAATTTTTTGAGACAGGGTCTCACTTTGCAGTTCAGGCTGGCTCTGAATTCACTATGTAGCTCAGGCTGGCCTTGAACAAATGGCAATCCTCCTGCCTCTGCCTTCTGAGTGCTAGGATTGCAGGCATGAGCTACCACACCTGGAATTGAGTGGAAAGTTTAGAAACAACTGACACTTAAAAAAAGTAATTGACAGGCTGGAGATTTAGCTCAGTGGTTCTGGCATTTTCCTAGCAAGCTCAAGGTACTGAGTTCAATCCCAGGTAACCACATACAATAATGCTGGGCGTGGTGACTCATGCCCACCAACAATCAGTACCACATAGCAAACTGCCAGGTGTGGTGGCTCATGCCTGTAATCCCAGCACTCGGGGTGGGGGGCAGAGGCAGGAGGACTGCTGAGTTCAAGGCTTGCCTGGACTACATAATAAACTCAGGGTCAGCCTGAACTACAAAGTGAGACCCTGTCTCAAAAAAAAAAAAAAACAAAAAAACAAAAATTGACGTTTGGTGTTTGTTTTGTTGTTTTGAGACAAGGTCATGCTATGTAGGTCAGGGTTGACTTGCATTCATTACGGAGTCCAGGTGAATCTCAAACTTTCAGCAATTATTCTGCCCCAGCCTCCAAAATGCTAGAATTACAGGTGTGTGCCATAGTGCCCAGCTAAACAATGGACACTAGTCAACATAGACTGAAGAAGAAGAGCAGCATAGAAAAGACCTACAATGTTGTAAGGCCCATAACCTTACAACTTAGCATATGGATGCCCAAATATTTGCCTCTTTTCCTGTTTCAGACAGAGCTTTATTGACAACAGCGCTCAGCCATACTGGAGTCTTAGAAAAGGCCAAGTTATAGAAGCCAAGATGACTAGGGTAGGTTTGGCAAGACCTCTTCCCTTGGCTCAGTGTCTTTTTCCCATTAAAGATTGGCCCTGTCCACTTGTTGTGATTTTACCCACGTTCCTCAAAAAGCAACATTTAGATGGCTTCCTTTCCTCAAAACTCTATGAGGGGAGAAAGTATATTAACCTGACAATTTGATCTTCCCAATGTTCCATATGAGTAAGTTTCTTACTGCAAATGACTTACAGATAGTCTAGAGATGGCTCAGTGTAACCTGCTCATGAGGGATGGCTCACTCAGTGGCATGCTGAATTCTACAGGTTTGATATTGAAGAATTTTCATTATGAGGAAGGCAAACAAGAATGAGTCTCTGTGGTCCCCCCTTTTCTTGTCTTCTCAAACTAGGATTTAAACATATACTCACTTAAGTAACAGTTGAGAGTTCCCTCACAAATACAGAGGGAGGAAGCAAGGAGATGGAGCTCCATCGTGGGGAGGAGTCCCTGAGACGCTTCGGGCTGTCTGGTGAGTGGGATAACTTCTACACAAGAATGGGGTTGATATTGATGACTCACAAGTCCACGAGCTTCATTCATTAGACACTTCATACGTCAATCGCTTTGAAATGTAATAATCTCATATCCACTAGGTCATATGTTACTAACTTCCTGCATTGCTTTCCAGTGCCCCAATAAAATGGCTTTGTCTAAATGGTGAGGAGTTATATCTATCATAAAACTGTGTTGATATACGTGTGTTGGTTTTAGATAGTGCTGGATTTCCTGACTCTTGCACACCAATGCTCTAGTCACTCTCACTACCACACTCCCTCTGGTTGTGACCTTATCAGATTTCATGAGCTAAAAGAGGCTTTGGCTGGGACATTTGTGAATGGCACCTGTCCAAGGAAAACCAGGTGCTACAGGAAGTGGAATTGGTGATTCAGTCAGGTGCATTTTTTCTTATGATTCAGGCTGACCCAGGAACTAATCACCGTGAGTGGGCACTCTGTTCTCAGGAGAGCTCATGAATAAGATGTGTAACAAAAGTCTTAATCACTTTTGCTGACTGAAGAGCTCATGCAGATTGTTCTTCCTGATGTTCACAGAATTGCAAAATAAAGGGATCAATTCCATTGTGCTAATAAAACTTATTGGTCATGCCACATTACGTGTGCTAAAAACTCTGCTTCTTATCTTTACTCAGTGCTGCAATGTAGGGATATATTACTAAGCACCCAGGGCACTTTACTTCAGAATTGTGCTTGTGTTTGACAGTGAGTATAATGCTTAGTTAAATCTTTGAATTTTAATTTCAGTATCTCCATGCTGACATGTCATTTATTTATGTCTTCCTAGACTTTAAAAAAGACTATTAAATAGAAGTAGTAAGTTAATAAATAAGTAAAGAAAGGCAAGAGGAAAATATTACTAAAGAAGTAAGACAAGGTAGGAGAGAGGAAACCTACACAGTTTAAAGTATCATAGCATGTGTTATAGCAAACCTACAATGTACAGTTAACAAACATTCTTGGCTAATTCAAGGAGAAAGCATAATAATTAAACTTTTGCTATTTGCCATGAGACAGATCTGGGTTTGCCTCACAGTCCTATCCTTGACTAGCAGTGTCATCTTGGAGACATCACTAAATACACTATTCGATCTAACACACATATACTAATATGCAATCTCATATATATGTGTATATATATATATATATAGAGAGAGAGAGAGAGATAAAATGAAGATAAAAATAGTGTTTGACCCTCAAAGTTATGAATATTAAAGGTAGCCCATAAGAAATGTTTAGGACAATGCTTGGGACATAGTGAGGTTTATTAAATGCTATTTTTATTCTGTGAATTATTGTTATTCTAACATTTTTCCATGCTGATATTGAGCCCAATGGTTCATGCATACTAAGCACCTGCTCTACCTCTGTACTACACTCCAAGTCCTATTTGAGAAGTATTAAATTAATTCTCATAAATTTATGATTGAACAGAAGAAGTTTGAAACATCTCTATTGGGACAGGCAATCACTTCTTCGGAGCAGATAGCCTTTCGCAGTTTAGACAGGGCCCAAATCCGGCAGGTCTTAAAGTGCTGGACACTGGCCACCATTCATGCCCATCTTCTTCGGAGCTGCACAGCAGGGCCCCTTGGAGGTCTGGAGACCCCTGAATCTGTCTTCCTGCAGGGCCCTGCGGTGCTTCTGGCCACCTCAACCCTCACTATCATTACTTTTTCAAAGACAATCTGTTTGCCTCCTCAAAGTTTCAATGATTAATGCAGGAATCAGCGACCAACATACTCATTTATTTTATCAGCTGTGTGCCCCACTGTGGAGTTTTCTGTCTGTCTCTACTCCGGAATGACCATGAGATCTGCTCGTCGTGTCCTGCGCCAGTGCTTGGGGCCTGGAGAGGACTGAATCCCGTGAACGCTGTGACAAAGACTTGCAGGCCGCGGGTTCCTCGCGTGGTTGCTCCCTCTGCTCTTCCCTCCGAGGAGGTGCGCCTGGTTCGCTGCCACAGGTGCGGCCCCGCTTACTTGATCTCACCGCTGTGCGGGAGTGATTTTGTAAAGGCTGCAGCTACCCTGCCCATCCTCCACAGGCTTAAGAAAGTAAAAACGTGCTGTGGAAGGTAACAGCTAAGGAGATTGGGCTGGTCATAGGAAATGAAGGAGGGCACCTTGCCGCCCTTTCTAAAAATATTTAATGACATTAGGGGAAGTGAAAGTCTAATTCTGAGTACTCCGTATTACTGGAAAACATCTACTCTAAAGAAATGATCAAAACCAAGGTTTTAGGCACTCCATGCTTCCCTTCCGGCATTTCTTCTTAAAATGACTAAAATTTTTATGTAATTCAGATAAAGTCAAAACTCGTAGAATTTCCATCTCAAAGTAAATCAGCTTTATCTTCGGCGACCAACTTGTTGGTGTTTTAGAAACAAGCTTGTCAAACAGTGAGTCCTTCAAAATTCCCGGGACCTCATGCGAACCTTTGCCCCTAATAACTGTTCAATTAGTACACTAACCGAATTGCTCAAATAACAGTTCTGAACCAGATGTGTTTGTCCTAGTAAACACCTACCTGAGTAAATTCACATCTTACTTTTCAAACTTTTCTATCCTCTCAGAACCGGTCAGCATCTCCAATGACTGAATATGATGACTCTTGGTGGGCTTTGGAGGCAGGCTGGATTCAGGTCGCAGCTCAGCGTTAACTAGTTGTGTCACTCTAAGCAGGTCGTTTCACCTTTTAATCCTGAGTTTCCTCATCTGAAAAGTGAGTTTTAGTAGCAAGGCTGTGAAAATTAATATGTCAGTTGCTTAGCACAATGACTAGCATGTACAATTCATGTTAGCTACAACTATTATTACAGTCATCACTATTTCACTGTTAAATGTTAACCTCAACAGTGATGAATTCAAAGGATGTGAATGCATAATTTATAAAAGAAAAATCAAAAGGTATATAAACTTATAAGGAAATGTTAAATTCACTGAGAATGAGATGAGTGGAAATTCATCAGGATAGATCATTTTAACCTATAAAATCAGAAAAAGTTATTGATAATGTTGACCTTCTATTTTGGCCAAAGTATAAGTAAACAAATGGTACTGTCGGAACTTATGAGTAAAACTCTAAACTGGCATAGCTTTTTGGGCATGCAACTTAATGTGGATCGATTTTTTTTTCTTTTTTTTTGAGACAAGGTCTCGCTCTGTAGTTCAGGCTGACCCTAAGCTCACTATATAGCTTAGGCTAGCCTCGAACTCACAGCAATTCTCCTGCCTCTGCTTCCGGAGTGCTGGGATGACAGGTGCGAGCCACCACGCCCGGCCGCTCAGCGGGTCTTGCAGCAGCTTTAAGCCTTTAAAATCTCTCAGATCATGCTAGTCCTTATTCAGAATCCTCTGAAGTCAAATCAGGCTTGAAAGGCCATCCTGACGGGTCTCTCCAGTCTCTGGGAACCCATTCCTTCTAGACCTCTTCTCCAGGGTGTAGGTTCAGCCGCCCTCATTCCTTGCCTTTCTAATTCACAGAGAACATCCTTTCTTTCCTGTTCACCGACTCTTACTTTTGCCTCCGATGCGCTTCATGGTGGTCCTGTCACGTCCCAGAGGGTTTGTCCAAGTGGCAGCTCCCCACGTGCATATTCGTGTGAGAAGGTACCCAGCAGCACACCTGTGTTTTCTATCTCTAGTCCACAACTTTTTGCTTTTCAGTAAAATCGTGACTAACTGACCTAATTTCACTTTCTTCAGTCATACTTTCTCTCCCCAGTAGAACACGAGCCCCCCCAAACTGCAGATTTCTTTTTGTTTGCTGCTGGAGCTCCATTACTTAGAACAGCACCCGTCTTATTTGTTGAATACATAAACAAATAGACAAATAATGTAGGTCCAGATACATTTGATGACTTCAACTTGATATGCTTTTGTACTTAAATTTTTCAAGTGAGATTTTTTGGTTTACCTTTATTATCAGAACAAACTACAATGAATGTTATCCTTTTTATTTTTAATGTGGTATTTTTTACTAGTATTATAATTGTCCTGTCTTCTCTCTAATTTGGGTAGCGAATTATGAAATAAGAATCTGCTTGATAAATAACAATATTCCTTGCTTTTTCTTAAGTCTCACATCCTTGACTCTCATCTTCACCTTTTCAACACATCAGTGAAACTGGCATGTTTTCTACAGTTCTTAAGCGTACAGTATTAGGCTGGTGGGCTCTTTGCCCGGCCTTTTGGCTTCTGCTCTAGTGCTACTGCTGTTACTATTTAATTGTTTTGCTGCTTGTGGTCTTTACACCTCTACCTTCCTCTCTATGTCTCCCAATACAAACCCTGGTCCAAGAACAGAGCAGCTATACAGCAGAAGAAAACTAGAGTCTGTAGAGCCGCTCAGGTCTCAGGGACCCAGCCAAGTTATCTTATGAACCCTCTTTGTAGTCATCTCTCCAGAAAACAATGAAGATATTGAGACTGAGAACTGTAGAAAATCGCACAGCTAATAGTCGAGAGCAGACATGTCTGATGCCAAAGCCCACAGTTTCTACTTCTCTTAATATTCCATTGTTGTCTCCCAGGTTTGTGATTTGTTTGTTGATTTCTACATTTAATGGCAATGGTATTGTTGTTTTTACCAACCTCTGTCTTGGGCTTCCATTCAGGGTGAGCCTGGTAGGTTGGGGAGGAAGGTGTGGGCTGGAGGGGGACTGTGGGAGAAAGCTCCTTATGACTCATCTTCCTAGCGTCAACAAGAGTGGTGAGCTTGCAACAGAACCCCAGCCAGGACCGGTGTCGGGAATGTTTACTGTAGGCTTAGCTAGAATAGGTGGTCTTTGATCTAGAGCTTTTATTAGTTGTTTGGTGTATTATTATTATTATCTTGATTTTTAAAAATAAAAATTGTTAAATATATCCTTATTCAGTTTACTTTGTGGAGGAGAATTCATTAAGCTTTAAGAGAAGATGAGGGTGGTGCTTAACATCTGTGATGTAGTACTATAAATATATGTCTGTCATTTACCTCTTCACAAACACTCAGATACACAGTGTTGTTTTTTTCCTCTTAGTAAATGAAGAAATTTGAGTAGAGAAAAAGGAACTTATATACCAGGGCCTGAACATTATTCTAGTGGACTTTAAAGTCAATTTTCTTTCTGCTACCTATGTTCTCACACCACTTTTCCATAAGCAGTTAGTTATGTAGGTGGAATGTCGTTCTAATACTCTGGTCCTTTTTTTTTTTTTTTGTGAGACAGGGTCTCACTTTGTAGTTCAGGCTGGCCCTGAGCTCACTATGTAGCCCAGGTAAGCCTCAAACTAGCAGTCCTCCTGCCTCTGCCTCCCGAGTGCTGGGATTACAGGCATGAGCCACTACACCTGGCACTGTGGTACGTGGTACTGTTTGCCAATGGGTATGAGGCATTACACCTGGGATTGTTGTATGTGGTTATCGAGGATTGAACCAGGGACCTTGCGCTTGCTAGGCAGGTGCTGGAACCACTGAGCTAAATCTCCAGCCCCACTTCAAGTGTTTTTTTTTAAAATTGAATTCTTTATTGGTATAATTTATATACATCTCAAAATCACATATAACATTGGGAAATTTGTACCAGTATATGCCACAAGTTAATTCTCATTTTTAACCCATATCCCTACCCACTCCCCCCTCCTCCCCCCTTTATACATGCTCTTTTATTTTCTTTCTGTATCATATTTATTCCTTCCCCTCATCACATTCCCACACCAAGTTTCCTATAGAAAT